>JACXGI010004057.1:0-36575 GCA_016801175.1 Esox masquinongy
GTCCATCTGGTCATGCTTCCGACCAGGACTAAGTTTAACTAGACTCTGGACTCAGCCCACGTGCACTTATTAATTATTACAATTGTACTCTTAATATGTTTACCCGGGACAGCCAGAAGCGGACTGGTCACCCCTCTGAGCCTGGGTCCTCTCTAGGTTTCTTCCTAAATTTCGGCCTTCTTAGGGAGTTTTTCCTAGCCACTGAAATTCAACACTACTGTTGTTTGCTCCTTGGGGTTTTAAGGCCGGGTGTTTTGTAAAAGCACTTTGCGACAACTGCTGATGTAAAAAGGGCTTTATAAATAAATTTGATTGATTGATTTGATAGAAGAGGCTTCCTTCTGGGACAACAGTCATGCAGACCGATTTGATGCAGTGTGTGGCGTATGGTCTGAGCACTGACAGGCTGACCCCCCACCCCTTCAACCTCTGCAGCAATGCTGGCAGCACTCATTCGTCTATTTCCCAAAGACAACCTCTGGATATGACGCTGAGCACATGCACTCAACTTCTTTGGTCGACCATGGCGAGGCCTGTTCTGAGTGGAACCTGTCCTGTTAAACTGCTGTATGGTCTTGGCCACCGTGCTGCAGCTCAGTGTCAGGCTCTTGGCAATCTTCTTATAGCCTAGGCCATCTTTATGTAGAGCAGCAATTCTTTTTTTCAGATCCTCAGAGAGTCTTTGCCATGAGGTGCCATGTTGAACTTCCAGTGACCAGTATGAGGGAGTGTGAGAGCGATGACACCAATTTTAACACACCTGCTCCCCATTCACACCTGAGACCTTGTAACACTAACGAGTCACATGACACCGGGGAGGGAAAATGGCTAATTGGGCTCAATTTGGACATTTTTACTTAGGGGTGTACTCACTTTTGTTGCCAGCGGTTTAGACATGAATGGCTGTGTGTTGAGTTATTTTGAGGGGACAGCAAATTTACACTGTTATACAAGCTGTACACTCACTACTTTACATTGTAGCAAAGTGTCATTTCTTCAGTGTTATCACATGAAGATATAATCAAATATTTGCAAAAATGTTAGGGGTGTACTCACTTTTGTGAGATACTGTATATATATATATATATATATATATATATATATATATATATATATATATATATAATGTGGCCCCTGGTGAATTGTCAATACGTGTGAATTGTCAATAGTTGAAAGTAACCGCCATTTTCAGGAAAATATATAAATGAACACTCTTGGCACCATCTGGTGGTTAGTCTTTGTAACCACTGTATTGGAAACAGGCACTGAAAAAGTTTAAATCCACAAAGGGGAACTAGGATGAGTGGAATCTGAGCATTAATAATTACAATATGAATGTACATTTCATTGGAAGTAAATGTGCCTAGATAATGAGATCAACAGAAACCTCTCTGTTTAGATTATCTCTGTAGGTTGCGCTCTGATAACCGCAGGAATGTTTACATAGACCATTTGGCATGGGGGTTACTGTCTTGGAAACCTGATCTTTGTTAGGTAAACACGCCCTTCAATGTACATATCATCTTGTAACCAGCATTACAGTGAGAAGAGATTGAGTGCGATGTGATTGAGGTTGTGTAAGGAAGACCAGGTCCTCATGAACAAGACTATCTAATGCTGCAATAAATAATTGAATTACTCTCTCCCTTGACAACCGGGTATCATTATTTCAACCACTATACGAAACGGCTGATTTCTAACAGATGTAAGTTGCATTTTTACATGCCTCCTGTTCTGTCTTTCTGTGGCTGTAGTTGATACACCTCATTTACAGTTTTTATCAGTCGCTTTGGTACTATTATCAATACTATGGTGCAGTGTTTCAAAACTATCATTACAAGTCTCAAAACAGATCATATTTGTAAATCATTAAATCTTGCATTCAAAACAACTGATTTTGCTTTTATTTGGTTTGCAAACATCTTTCACCAGAACGTCAGTGATTCAACCACTAAGGTTTTGGTCAAATACAATGAGTATATGCATTAAGTCATCAAAATATAACACAGTGCAATTCTTTCAGATAAGTCATTGTAGCAATCTGTTAGTCCAAGACCAAAAAATGTAAGACACGTGTTTCAAAATGACTCTTTGAAGTGCTAAAGGTAATCTGTTACAATTTATTTCTGTATTCTCACATCAGGCAAAACTCTTAACTGTACATTACCCATCACAGTTGACAGAAAATAATTTCCATAATTTCTATTCCATAATCAAGCGATGAGTGTAGACATCTTCTACAATCATTTATGCAAAAACGTAACTGTTACTGCAACAAGTTTTTTTTTTGTCTAATCAATTGTAGCAAATACTATCTGAAAGAAATAAAAGAAATGTCAATGTTTTACACACACTACGCTAATTTGCGTCAATTGTGTCTTTGGCTCTTGGCCATGATATCTTGTCCATGTCATAATGAATATATTTATTTTGCTTTTGCCATGGCTTATCCATGAGCTGAAGGAGGGTGACTTGCTCATGGGGATGGCGGTCATAGACCTTCCACCTCCATAATGAAAAGGAGATTATGGGGCCAGGTCTAGGGTCTGGAATCAGGGATTGGCCCAAAACCATTCCATCTCGTAGACACGCCCTTCAATGTATATAACCACTAGCAACTATATTTACAGTGAGATCGATTGAACATGTAACATCAGACAACTCTGCTGTGGTGCTTTTAATAAAGCTTCTCTTTCTCCCTTGATTTTCAACCAAGTATGTTTTTACTAAAGTAACCACTATACAAGCAATATATTCCAACATTGATTGCCTTAGGTTGGTGATTCTGTACTTTTCAATCTGAACATTGTAGGCAAAACAATGTGAAATACATACACTATCTTCACCAAATGATTGAGTGATGATCATTTGGGAACAATGAGCATAGTTAAACGTATTTTAACAATAGGGAGGAAAATCTTATCAAAACTGATGCATGAACACATTGTATTTCAATGTGAAACAGGTCTTTCTAGATGTTGTGTTGTACTCAGACAATGTCAGATGGATTTAGAGTGGTGAAAAAAGGGCTTTTTTTATTATTTGTTGTGTTTTTTGTACTAACAGTGGTGAAATATTACAACATACTAGTACCAAAGCATCTGATTTTTTTTTAAATCAAATTACAGAGGTTTCATTACAGACAAAATACTGTAGTTTGTCAAATTTTGCTGACTACAATGCATTATGAAAATGTGTCTAAGCTTGATTTAAAACTCCCCAAAATGCACAAAAGAAACCCAAGAGAAATCTAGTCTGGATAATGAAACTTTTCGGAATGTTTTAAGAGGAAAAAATGCACTTTTCCATGAATCCAAATGTGCATTGTTTTGTCACTGTAAAAAGAAGACAATATCCACAATATATTCAATATAACTTGAATATCCTTGGAATGTTGAAATGTTGCGCTAATATTCATCTAAATTTATCTGTACATCTGCAACAACCAACAAACAGTCCCCAAACGTTCTCATTAGCGATATGGGTAAACTACACAATGCAGTTACCGGTAATAGTTTCAGAACAGACTGCCACAACAAGTGTGAAAGAAACCTTCTTTCAACAGATAGTAACACATACACCCAACACCTTCAGCCTTCATAATCCAACTTACACTCAACCCCAGCTACTAATAGTAATAGTGATTGCTTGGGAGCAAAATAAATACCACAAAGACTTTAAAGAAACAGTTTGTCCCTCTTTACCATTGGAAACTCCAATTGCATTGATTAATTGAAATCTACACATTCTCTAAACTCTTTTCCTGCAAATTACTGACAAAACTGACAATGGTGTTACAGGAAAAGGGATGTCAAAGTTAACACGTTAATGTGTGCCATTAGTTTTTTGTCCATTAACGCATTTTTCATTTTTGAGGCTCAAAGCCATCCATAGGTTCAATACTGGGAGCTGTCAGGATTGCATTCACTTATTGTTTAATAACTTTATTGGCGGTTGGCTTGAATTGAGCGCTTCACAACAACAGCCGATGACGAAGGCATTGACTGGCCCTCACATTCCCCAGACCTGAATCCAATTGAGAACCTCTGGGACGTTATGCATCGGTGCATCCGACGCCGCCAAATAGCGTCACAGCCTGTCCAGGAGCTCACTGATGCCCTGATCCAGGTCTGGAAGGAGATCCTGCAGGACACCTTCCGCCATCTCAGCAGGAGCAGGCCCAGGCATTGTCGGGAGTGCATACAGGCACATAGGGGCCATACGCACTACTGAGTCACATTATGAGTTGCCATGATGAAATTCACGCAAGTTGGAACAGCCTGTGATTTCAATTGTTTACATAGATTTTCACTGTGAGTTTGAATCCAGCCCTCAATTGGTTGGTGATTTTGGTTTCCATTGACCGTTGTTATACAATGTACAACAAATTACAACAAATTATACAATGTACTGTAAAGATTTTGATCTTTAATATTTCTTTCATCGAGACCCGATGTGTGATTTAGGTGTTCCCTTAATTTTTTTTAGTAGTTTATTTAGCATGCTGTAAGCAAATGTGTTTCCACTGACTATCATGTAACTGATTATCATTAACTTAGCATTTGATCTAGTTTATGTAGACCTAGGGTTTTTAAAATATAAATGAAAGTTCAGGGACGGTTGTAACAAGGCGTTACATGGCTGGTGATAACTGTCCCAGTATCACCAGCAATGTTTTCACCTCATGTGTGCTAGCCAGACTGCTAGCTTGACACATGTTAGTCATCTCTATTTTTAGCTTACAAAACAGTGATTCTAATAATATTTGTTTGGATTCCTAGATGTTTGATATCAGGACAGTATACAAAAAATACATTTGATAGAAAACTTACATTTTGATCTAAAAAAACACTTTTGCTGTTAACTTTCTCTGGGAGTTTCAAATATCACTCCTTTTTTGTAAGCAAGAAGACAATCTAACTGAACATATTCAGAGTGAGTGTAATCACTCTAGCTTGTTTCTAATTGTAGGAATTCAAGGTGTTACAACCGTCATGTTATAAATGTCCCTGGTCTCCCCTACTCCAAATGTCTTTGTCTTTAACAGCGTGTTTATATTAGACCAAACTTTCAGCACATCCCCTATACTATCTGGCTGTCTTCCAATCACATAAGTGTATTCTATATCCTAACCTTATATGGCCTAGGATAGTGTCCCCTCTTGAGTTCTTGGCTCCACACACAGTTGAGGTTGTGTAGGGCCCCTCAATAATAGATACCAAATGTTTGCTATACGATATCTCATATAGCACAAAACAGCAAAGTCCTATTCCTCTGTGTTGTGTTCTTCAACAACAGTGTGGAACTAAAATACACCTACATTATCAGGAAAAGACATACTTTCTCACAATGGTATGTCCCATGTTCCTATGATCCATGGGTCTATTCATAGAGTCTATGACAGTCACATGGACAACTCCTATCAGGAGGAATGGACAGATGTATGGATAGGATGTATGACGCCCATCAGCAATGGGCCCAGCACGTCCTATCTATTGTCCTTTGTTCAAAGTTAGTCAGCACTTGTGTTGTGTTAAGTTTCTCATGCCCACAATCTCTCAATATATACCACTTGTTTTTGTCACAAATGGCTCGACATTTACAGATGTCTTAGAGACTTCTGTCTCATTAGGACACCCACTTCTGCAAAAAGACCACAAATGACGCATTCTGATCAGGGGTGGGTTTGTTAATTCTGTGGTTCAGTTTAGGGGCATAGCCATTTTAGCATTTCCACATACACCAGTATCTACCTAAATCCTACGTCATTATATGAGTGGGATACAGTCTCATCAGTTCACTTAACTAAGGTGTTTGCTTGTAAGTTACAATAGGATAGTGGAATACATGTTTTACCTTCTAGTACTTATGCTAACAATAAAACCTTGATTCAGATTTTGGTCCCCTTTTAAACAGCTGCCGTTTGTCATGGTCGGTAAGCTTGTCTGGCCAAAGCGCTGCGCGGTCCAAGAGAATGACAGCTTTGCTCACCATCAGGTCATCCATACATTGTTAATGGAATGATTCAGGAAAGACGTGTTCAGCTTCCGAGCTAGCCGCTTGGAACATTAGCCGGTAGGTCTTTGCGCTGCCGAAAATTGGTGGTGATATCACAAGGACAAATATTTTGTTTATCATCTGAATTCTCTGCAGTGTTACTTTTTAAGTCGCAAGTGAGATTCTGCAAAATTCCCTGTCATCTTTTACTTAATAATTTTTGAGCTCCACCAGGATATTCACGCTTCATTTCACTAATTTCCACTGACTGAACCTGTCTTAGCTAAGCAGTTTGCTATGGTAGGTCAAATGTGTCATGAGCAGTGATGGTGGTACTGCGTTACAAAGTAATGTGTTACAAAGTAACGCATTACAGTAGTCAGACTATTTTTTAAAGGTGACGCGTAATGTAACACATTAGTTATTTTATTTAAGTAATTCCTTACTAGTTAATTTTTCACATAAATAACACATTACTCAATTTCTCTCTATTTTACTTAGTGTTCCTTTTGTTCAGTAGTACTTGGCAATAAAGGACACAAAGATGGCAGCACCAGCTCTCCCTGCTAAAGGGCACGAAAACACCTACCGAAGCACTCACACAGCTCCCATTCATTTCAAATCAATACGTAGCGTTGACTAGAGAGTGAGAAGGCTGACCTCAATTATTCATGGTTGAGAAGCGGTTTACTCTTTCGGCTACATCATTATTACCCTTGCATATTACTAATCACCGGGGTTGCTGTTATGTTTTGCTGGAATCTCTTGCCTGTTGGACAAACAATAGGCAAGAGAACAAAGTTCAATCCTAAATCATCCTCTGTTGGACAACCACTGTTGATCCCAAATCATCCTCTAATATTTCCAGGTAAACTAATGTTCAATCCGAATCAACACGTAGCTGCCACTTCAGAGCTATATTAACAACAAATTACAGAGGACACTCAAATGAAGTGCACAGGGCAGTGGGACTTGTTTGGGATTCACAAGAGTACAATTTCATTCTGATAATAAACGTTATATTGCCCACATTGTGTTTGTATTGTATGGGAGGTGTTATTAATGGTTTAAGAGTGGTTGTTCCAATATACAAGCAGAGAAACATTTTTCGTTTGTCAACTATAATCAAGAGTAAATGAACATCTAAATATGTGTTCCGTTTCTAAACGTGATTTTTCTGAATCATTTCAAAACAGATTTAGTAATTATTCACCTTTGAATAAAGTCATGAAACATTAATGGATTATGCACATTATTGCAAAAAGAGTTCAGATTGCAGTTTTCTTTTTGAGAAGGTATGTATATCAATGTACTAGGCAACAGTTGTTATTTTTATTCTTCATTGTTCATTGTTCCTGAAAATGTGGAGGCACTTGCAATGCAAAATAATTTCTTGATTTACACATGAATAAAGAATCAAAGCACCTATCTTCAATTAATGGCTAAGTAATTTAACGTCTTATTTTCTACAGCAAGTAACTAAGTAACGTAACTATATACTTCATGGGAACTGAAACTACTTTTCAAAAAAAACTTTTATTAGTTACTTTGAAAAGTAACATTCCCCAACACTGGTCATGAGGCATGTTGAATATATTTTTTTAAATAGGTGTATGTGCAAACAGTGTGTGAGCTGTATTAAATCTATGTAATCATGTATGAAACCGTGTGTCTATAATATCATGTGTATATTATTTATTTTAGTTGCAACAAAAAAGGGTAATGGGCATCAATTTGCAGTTCTTTTTGTAATACTTGGTACTATGCAGCAAAAGGGCCCCCTCCACATAAGGGGCCCCAAGTAATTATTTGGTTTGCATGTTGGGAAACAATGCCTTCTGATTCTGGAAATGTGTATAACGTAATTGCTTATATCACCCGGTTCGCACGATTCTGCTCAACACAGTAAAAGAAATATGGTAAACATGGTGTGGTTAGCATTAATAACAGAATCTGGCAACACAATATGAAATTCAAACAAGCCCACTTGATGATAGACTCACATAAATTAATAAAGTGGCCAGGTAACGTACACTCACTGGCCCCTTCTATAGGTACATTATGTATTCCTATATTGTATCAGTCATTTTTTATTTTATCTAAATTATGCTATCATTATGTTATCGATAAAAGCACAAATATGTCCTGTTTTGTATAGTTTTGGACAATGTACCTTCAAAGCATGAAAAAGAGCATAGCAGTTGGCAGGTACTTTTGTAAATTGGAACGCAAGTTGTTACAAGGACTTCAGTGACAAAGATAACTCACTGCTTAAAATAGATATCCCTTTCTTTTGCAAAAGTTCACAGTTAAAGTGCTTTCTCTAATCTCAAACTGAAATGTGTTCATGAAGATCACATGAGAAGCAGACCCCTTCCACTCCCCACATCCTTTAGAGAGACTGCTACTAATTCACACCTATAGGCTGTATTTGCTGGTGCAAACGCTGTGTGTGGTTTCCTGTCTCATTCTGTATTTTCTCTATTCTGACGATAGAGAACAGAGACTCCACCACACAAAAAAGAACAAGGGATAGAAAATCTAAAGAATAAAAAAAGAAATATGGACACATGAGAAAAAGAACCCATAAAATAGTAGCCACATGGAAAATGATTCAAATGCAACTGCTGTGTAATGACATCTTTCATTTATGTAGAATGTCTTCCTACAAACAGGGCCCTCCACGATTATTGGCACTCTTAGTAAAATTGTTTACTACAGAATCAAGCTTTTGGCCATCCGTCTTATTAAATAACCTGTGGGGTGACCTCAAAACAAGAGTGCATAAGCAAGGTATCTGCAGGATCTGGATGGATTCTGATAATTTCTTCCTATGCATTCTCTCAACTCAAACCTTAGTGCGAATAAGTGTGGATTGGAATATACATCGTGGAAGGCCACTGAAGGCAATTTATAAAACACAATGGACACTTTCCTCAAATGCTGTGTAAACTACCATCTGTTAAATATAAATTTATTTAGATATAGATATGTGTTGAGTTTGATATAACGTATCGTTGATGTTCTCATTTTCAGCTTGAAGTGTAGGGCCATTAGCTAACACCATCTCATTGGTCTGATCTATGATGAATCTATGAATCAAAAACACAGTGTTTCAATAAGCAGTCTTAATGCCCAAATCTACCAAAATCATATAATTAAAACACTGAAGTCTGTTTTCCCAGGCAATTATTAACCCTTGTCCAAAAATGCATGTTCTAATAAATTTCTGCATTTAATTAGCTTTTTAGTCCTGGACCAGATTTAAATATGTCTGAGAAATCAGCCATTGGTGTATAAAAATACAATTATATAACCTATCAATCCATAATTGCTAATGCACATTTGTTATCAAAATTATATTTGTATGATATATTTTATTCATTGACCTTACCTCAAGTAACTCCAATATTACAAAAGAGAATAACATGAGTCCAGTGTTGTATGTCCAGTTCGGTCCACTGTTGTTGGCTATTGTTTTAACTGTGGGAGCTGAAGACCAAAATTACATTATTGATTCATTAGTTATTTTTTTGGTTGGTTAGCAATTTGATTGATTTGTCTTATTGCAATGCTTGTGATGTGGGTTAGAGGAAATGTTTGAAATAAACAAACAGAAAAACGTATGGACAAATACCGTTGACTGTGATATATTTGAAGTGTCCATTGGCAGTTTGGCCACTGATTTCACATTCTGCACGGCACTGATAGTTTCCTTGGTCAGCACTGGTCAGCTGTATAATTTCTATGTCAATCTGTCGAAGTCTGACGTTGATGCCCTCCTGAAACGTCTCGTTGACAACTGTAAGGTACTTCCTAGGATCAAAGAGTTCTGGACAGTTTTCAGAAACATTTTGCTTAAAGCACCAAAATACTTTAATATGACCACACTCTTTTCTATCATACTCTGCTTTACAAATGAGCCTCAAAGACATGCCTTCAGTCCCATCCAAAGATTCCTTGTGGTACTTCAAATTAACTGCACCTGCAGGAGCTAAGGAGTGGAAATAAAATAAATGTTATACAACTCAAGGTTTAAAACATCTAGTTTATTGACTTCTTATGTTGACTTCTGAGTATTTCTAAGTATATGTGGGGTATTTGAAGGTGTTACACGTCCTCCATGTGGAATATACAGCTCCGGGAAAAAGTTGAAAAGGAAGGTTTTGAGTGAGGAACAGAAGGGTGAAAATTAAGAGACCACTGCAAATTGAACGCTTCTGTTCCTCATTCAAAACTTTCCTTTTCAACTTTTTTGGAAAGGAAAGAAAAAGGTGCTGTGGTCTCTTAATTTTTTCCGGAGCTGTATAGTGTCCTTTGACTACTGGGACAATTAATAATTGTTTCTTCTTTTGGTTCCATTACTCCAAAACTTTGGATTTGACATCAAGTTATTGCTATGATGTTAAAATATGTACTTTCTGTTTTATTTTAGGGTATTTGTGCACATACTTGTCCTTTACATACAATAACTGTGTGAAGTCTGCAACTTATTGACCCCACCAGATGCTGGGTGTGTTCTCAAGTGATGCTCTGCCAGGCCCATACTGCAGCAATCTTCAGATTACTGTTTTGGGGCCTGTTTGCCTTAAGTCTCATTTTCAGGAAATTTAAGTCACTTTCAATTGGATTTACACCTGGACATTTTCTTCACCCATCAAGAAACATAATTGGCATTAAAAAACCTCTTAGTTACTAATTAGGAGAAATTTTTCTGTACATTTTAGAACTAATTTTGTTGCTGCTGTTACGTCATTAATGAACATATTTACATTTATGAATATGAATGTGATAAAAATATTGAAACAAATACAGCGCAGTTGGAAAGTATTCAGAAAACTTCACTTTTTCCACATTTTGTTACGTCATTTAACAAAATGATTATAAAATGTTTGAATTTTTCCCTTTTCAATCTGCACATTCGAACCTTTGCCCCAGTCCAAGGTACTGAGTCCTCTGAATCAGGTTTTCATCTAGGATCTGTCTGTACATTGTTTTGTTGATCTTTCCCTCTGTCTCTGCTGCTGACAAACCTCCCCATGGCATTATGCTTCCTCCACCATGCTTCATTATAGCGAAGGTATTGGCCAAGTGATGAGTGGTGCCTGATTTCCTCCAGACATGATGCACGGCATTAAGGCCAAATAGTTAATCTTGGTTTCATCAAACCAGAATCTTGTTTCTCATGATCTGTCTTTTAGGTGTCTTTTGGCAAACTCTAAGTGGACTGTCGTGACTATTACTAAACAGTGGTTTCCAACTGGCCACTCTACTAAAAAGGACTGATTGGTGGAGGGCTGGAGAGATGGTTGTCCTACTGGAAGATTCTCACATCCCCACACAGGGACTCTGTCGCTCTGTCAGAGTGGCCATCGTGTTCTTGGTCACCACCCTAATCAATGCCCTTCTCCCAATTATGGTTCAGTTTGGCCAAGCAGCAAGCTGTAAAAAGAGTGTTGGTGGTTCCAAACTTCAATTTAAGAATGATGCCAGTGTGTTCTTGGGGACCATCAATGCTGCAGAAAATTTTGACAATCCTGTACATACAATTCCTTCAACCTTTTTTGCTCTGACGTGCACAGTCAACTGTGGGATGTTATATAGACAGATGTGTGCCTTTCCAAATTATCTACAATCAATTAAGTTTACCTCAGGTGGACTACAATCAAGTTGTAGACACATACCAAGGATGATCAATGGAAACAGGATGCACCTGAGATCAATTTCAACTGTCATAACAAAGGGTCTGAATACCTATGTAAATGTGAATTGTTGTTTTATTTTTTATTAGATTGGTAAAAATTTAAAAAATGATTGGTCACTATGGGGTATTGTATGTGGATTAAACAATTTTAGGCTGTAACGTAACAAAATATTGAAACATTTAAGCGGACTGAATATTTTCCTAATGCACTGTAACCTCAAATAGAAACAGATAATTCACTGTATACTTTAACTTTGTATTAAATTTACAAATCCAGTATAGAGCCAAAGTTCTTTAATGTCCAATACTTACAGAGAGCACTGTAAGTAAATTACAGGAACAGTATGCTAAATTCAAGACAAATCTACCTGCCACCGGAGGGGCATTCCAGAAATATGTATTAGTAATTTAGTGAGCTCTGTCAAACCAGCACACTCTTATTTTCGGCTAAGCAACAAAAGCTTGAGTCTGATCAGAAACCATAACAAATGCACCGAACCAAAATTGCTACCTATTTGGTTAAGTTCATTTTATCCAGTCCAAGTGAATAAAATGCAGAGCATGTCCACAATTCAGAAAACCTCAGGACACCCTGAATTTGTTCAGCCATCTTTCTGGAATACCCCTCTGCTCCTTATCACTGAAGCTGAGTGAAACTTTCAGTTTTAAACAGCTACAGTGGATATAAAAATTCTACACACCCTTGTTAAAATGCCAGGTTTTTGTGTTGTAAAAGAATGAGACAAAGATAAATCATGTCAGAACCTTTTCCACTTTTAATGTGACCTATAATGTGAACAATTCAATTAAAAAAGAAACTGAAATCTTCGAAGGGGGAAAAAATGAAAAATAAAAACCTTACAATAACCTGATTGCATAAGTGTGCACACCCTCTTATAACGGGGGATGTGGCTGTGTTCATAATTAACCAATCACATTCAAACTTATGTTAAATAGAAGTAATTACACACTTGCCATCATTTAAAGTGACTCTGATTAATCACAAATGAAGTTCAGCTGTTGTAGTAGGATTTTCTGACATTTTCTTAGTTGCATCTCAGAGCAAAAGCCATGTTCCGCAGAGAGCTTCCAAAGCATCAGAGGGATCTCATTGTTGAAAGATATCAGTCAGGAGAAGGGTACAAAAGAATTTCCAAAGCATTAGATATACCATGGAACACAGTGAAGACAGTCATCATCAAGTGGAGAAAAAATGGCACAAGAGAGACATTACCAAGAACTGGACGTCCCTCCAAAATTGATGAAAAGACGAGTAGAAAACTGGTCAGGGAGGCTTGCAAGAGGCCTACAGCAACATTAAAGGACCTGCAGGAATTTCTGGCAAGTACTGGCTGTGTGCTACATGTGACAACAATCTCCTGCATTCTTCATATGAATGGGCTATGGGGTAGGGTGGCAAGACGGAAACCTTTTCTTACAAAGAAAAACATCCAAGCCCGGCTGAAGTTTGCAAAAACAAACATCAAGTCCCCCAAAAGCACGTGGGAAAATGTGTTATGGTCGGATGAAACCAAGGTTGAACTTTTTGGCCATAATTCCAAAAGGTATGTTTGGTGCAAAAACAACACTGCACATCACCCAAAGAACACCATACCCACAGTGAAGCATGTGGTGGCAGCATCATGCTTTGGGGCTGTTTTTCTTCAGCTGGAACTGGGGCCTTAGTCAGGGTGGAGGGAATAATGAATAGTTCCAAATACCAGGCAATTTTGGCACAAAACCTTCAGGCGTCCGTTAGAAAGCTGAAGATGAAGAGGAAGTTCACTTTTCAGCACGACAACGACCCAAAGCACACATCCAAATCCACAAAAGCATGGCTTCACCAGAAGAAGATTAACGTTTTGGAATGGCCCAGCCAGAGCCCAGACCTGAATCTAACTGAACATCTGTGGGGTGATCTGAAGAGGGCTGTGCACAGCAGATGTCCTCGCAATCTGACAGATTTGGAGCGCTTTTGCAAAGAAGAGTGGGGCAAATATTGCCACGTCAAGATGTGCCATGCTAATAGACTCCTACCCAAAAAGACTGAGTGCTGTAATGAAATCAAAAGGTGCTTCAACAAAGTATTAGTTTAAGGGTGTGCACACTTATGCAACCAGGTTATTGTGAGTTTTTTATTTTTTATTTTTCCCCCTCAAAGATTTCAGATTGTTTTTCAATTGAATTGTTAATGTGTAGGTCACATTAAAGGTGAAAAAAAGTTCTGACATGATTTATCTTTGTCTCATTCTTTCACATCACAAGAACCTGGCATTTTAACAGGGGTGTGTAGACTTTTTATATCCACTGTATAAAATATTTTTATAGAAAATATATGTTACATTAATTTAGCTGATTCTCTACAATGTTTACTGCATGTTCTCGCACACATTATGCAAAACAGTTCCGATTTTTAGCAACCAGGACTGCGATTTCTACACCTGCCTCACACCCCAACTGCAAAATCCATAGCATTTCCATTACGACAGCAATGTGGCTTTTTGGAGATAAATCAATTGGGCGAGTATAACAATACTGAGGGTAATAAGTACTGTGAAACACTATCAATCCAATATTGCTGCAGATATATTCTGAACATTATCACCGATAACACAGCAAAATGCACACAAAAAAGTATAGCACCTTTCAAAGAATTCAAACACATATTTTAAAATACAACATATTTTAAAAGCATTAACCACACCTAGGGTCTTACCATGTCCCATTTTTGATTAAAGATTTGTGAGTTCATTACCCACTTATAAAGAACATAAGTACTCACATGTGCCGAGAGTAGATAACAGACAGAGACAGACAGTCATTGTCGACAGCAGGGACAGCAATTTTAAGCCAAGCCTAACCATTCTCAAACACTAGCATGCCAAACTGAAGGTTGCTTAAATTAAAAACTTTCACATGAGCTTGTTACCAGGAGTCCACACATTAAACAATTCTCATGGACATAAAAAACAAAACTCTCATCTGCATTCTGCTAGAGCTGCTAGCTATAAAGACTAGAGCAGGCTAGAATGTGTATGTGTGTCCAGTGTGGGCGTATTCTCTGTGTTCCACTCGAGAGGGGGCTGTCTTTGACCACAAGATGGAAGATAAGAGCGGTTTAATGCATGTGTGTTGTATTGTTCAACTCATGAGTTTTCAGTATTGAGTAATCTGTCTTTGAAATAACTTGTTGGCTGATATTAGTATCAGTATGTGTCTGGGTTTGTATGTAATTGCATTGTAATGTATAATGAAAAATAAAAAGTTATACTGGATTAATTAACAAAATTACAGTTAAACCATCAAATTAAACTTGACAAGCCCATAGTCATTATATCATATCAAATCCATCCCCATTCAAATGACATGATTTGACCTGTAACCTTCAATATCAAACATGTTTTATATATTTTCAAGTACCCTGTAATTTCTAATATCTGGGTATGACCAAATGTATATATTTTCATTCAAAATATTAACTTAAATCTGACCTTGAAAGGGGCACTTGTGTAGAATCCCGCCTCCTAACAATCGCACGACTTGTCTCCTCCTTGTCTCCCCTTACCGAACGAGACCGGTATAGTCAGGGTTGGGTAGGTTCCTTTTTAATGTAATCTGTTACAGTTACAAGTTACATGTCCACATTTGTAATCAGCAACATAACTTTTTGATTACTCAAATTCAGTAACGTAATCTGATTACTATGAAATACTTTTAGATTTTATTCATATTAAGAGGCATTAGAAAACAAATAGGAATAGCCTATAACCAGTTGAACACCTTTTGCGGGATCAATCAATGTTAGAGTATACATAGCTGAACAAAAACTGAATTTGCATTTTACCTTATGGGTTTTGTACAGCGTCTTCGGATAGGATTTATAAACCATTGCTTTCTACTTCAATACGATTGGGCTACATCTCTACATTACACGCTAAAGGTCTGTCAAAACGTTGCAGAAACCAGAAATCAAGCATGCAACATGTCATAATTATTTCGTGCACCTCTTCTTTTTCAATTGAAGTAATCCAAAAGTCATCATTATTTTTTTCAAAAGTATCTGTAATTGGAGTATATTATTTGGTAACGTAAGGGATTACAGTTACTGTTTTTTGTAATCCGTAACTCCCGAACTCTGGGTATAGTCCTAGCTAGTCCAGAATCAAAATCAGCTTTATGTGCCAGGTATGTGTACACATACAAGGAATTTGACTCTGGATTATACATGCTCAAGATGCGCTTACTCATAAAAAATTTTAAACAAATAACACTCAGCAAAAGTCACCAACTGCGGTATACAGTACACATAAATGCACACTATAAACCAAAACAACAACATAGTAAGACAGATGAGACAATAGTACAATGAGCAGGGTGCAAAGGATGCTGGAGTAAATATTTTTGTGCAGGTATTATTATGTACATAATGACGGTGGATGTGATCTATATATATATATAGGAGCAGAGTGCAAACGATGCTGGAATGAATAAATAAGTATTTTTGTGCAGGTGTTATGTACATGAGGTAGGTGGATATGATATATACAGTACATATACAGTATGAACAGCACTGAATTTTCACTTATCACTTATTTTGAAAAAGAAAATCTGAGTTAGCACTGCTAGCATAATATCCTGCTGCTAGAAGAACGGTAATGAAGCCTCGAATGGCCATCACTATTGTCACTTATATTGATAGATACTGTATCTAAGAGGATTTGTTCAGGATAGACAAAAACTTTGCTGGCTAAAACGTTCAGTAGCTACCTTATCAGCCTAAAATGAAACTGTTTACTGTTATATTGCGACTATTTCTGGTGGATTTTTAATGTCATTCACAAATGGCTAATAAGCTGTTAAAACGGCCAGTGGCAAAAGCCATACAGTTCATAGATGCTATTTGGGGTGGAGGAAAACTTAATAAGAAATGTTACTCAGTTTAACACAATGGTTAATGGGGTCTAAAGAAATATTTAAATTTGACGTGATGTTAATCTGGGTTTGAATTTCGGGAGGGCAACAACGATCAATGCTTTTTATTGCGGGCTGGTTGAACTAGGCTTACTTGGTTTCTTGTTTAACAATGCCTTCATAACTGTATTTTACATAGCCCCCTGGGGTGACATGGAGGGAAAAAATTGTAAAGCATGTGTGCGTTTTATAACTCGCACGCACGCTTTACTTAAGTGCATGCCCCCCCATGACCAACTAACTGCAATTCAGTGCACCTAACAGCATTTTTTAAGATTACGTTGAGCGTTTTTAAGTAATTGTCTATATGCGCAGCCATGTTTATTTACATTGCACTGGATACTGGGAGTAGTAAGGTATATCTGACCAAAGATTTGCAAATCGGTCCAGAAGCCGAGCAAATGTAAATGACCAACCGTCTCAGAGTTACTCATCATATCAATTTACTTTATCTTTGGTTGATAAACAAACATAACAGGACCCACAAACAGGTAACTTCTAGAGAGTTTTTACACAATGACTTTTACCGGTCGTCAGAGGCCTATACTACAAAGCAGGATATGGGGTTAGCCAGCTAACTTCAGGTTGAACGCTGGGTTCAAGAATATTTAGAGACTGACAAAACCTGTTGGCTTTCTCTGATGAGTATCTTTATGAAAGATATAGATTCTCAGTGGAGAGAAATACTTATCTTTGTCAGCTTCTTGAGCCGTATGTTGCCAGTGTGACACATTGAAATCATGCGCTTTCACAGTTCCACAGATGGTAGCCTATGCATAGCATTGTGTCATTGCTCTAACAGAGCTACTTGATATATTTGTTGTGTTTCCAGGCCACTTGCCCACACAGTCTATTAAAGAGGGCTTTTATGAAATAGCAGGTAGACAATATCTTAAGTTGACTACATCTATAAATAATGTAGACCCTATGATATTGACTTTTGTATATTACATGCAGCATACTCCTTTCATAGGGTTCCCCAGAGTGATCGGTGCCATAGATTGCAACCATATTCCGATAACAGCATCGCTGGATGAGAGTGAAGGCAATTTAGTTAATCTCAAGTGGCCTGGAAACACAGCACCACCGTTCAGGTAAAGGAAAAATAAGGATAATCATTGTTTGGTCATACTGGTACATTGCCTACATGGACACCAATGGTGTTCAGAACAACAGTAGGCTGGACAGTTAAAGGTAATTCCTTTTTAGCACATGTAGAAATATTCACAGAGCACAGGTGTCACAGTTGGACTATTTTTTTTTCCACCATGGAGTCCTTTCAAATGCACATTGATATTACACTTTTTCACTTGTTGTATTTATTTTTTATTTGCTCCCAAGACCGCTTAACACTGCCAGGGTTGCAACTGAAAGAATAATATCCTTAGTTTTTGTGTCAGATGTATTATGTTTATTTTATAAAAATATAACTGCTAGTGTTGGCTGCGTGTTGGTTGGTAAGTAACCCTTCTTGTCCCGATTTGAATGCTTGCTACCTCGTTTATATCATAGTGTAGATCTTCAAGCATTTACAATGAGGAAATAAAGTTATAAATACTGTTTGAGGTAAATGTGATGACCAGTGATTGCTGCGTCGCTCATACCTAGACGTTCTAATGGTGCATTCTAACAATACATTCTAATCACACCGGTGTGATCGTATGCTTCAAAGGGTTAAAACGTGCGAGCAACTTATAAAAGTGCGCGTGCAAGTTATTAAATGCATTACAAATGATCTGCGGGACATGACTGAGCGTCAGGACCACACTTTCCGCACCACCAGCCAACACCCCAGACCTGAGATCCCTGCACCTGCTAGCAACATTGCCTTAGCGGGCTGTTCACCCTGAGTGCCACAGTTGCCCCCTCCTGAGCGTTACGACGGAAACCCAGATACCTGACAATCGTTCCTTTCAGATACCAGTGCTCACTTGGGTTTAACCTACAACCCTTCTCATTTCCCACTGAGTGCTCCAGAATTGCTTACCTGATCACCCTCACATCCAGAGGTGCCCTGGCATGGGCCAACGCTGTGTAGGAACAACAATCCCCTGTCCGCCACCGGTTTGAGGACTTTACATCTGAGGTCAGGAAGGTGTTCGTGTCCCCATTGTCTTGGAGGTGTTAGAAATCAGCCATTTCGTATAGTGGTTGAAATAATGAATCGCGTACTCGGTCGTCAAGGGATAGAGTAATTCACTTATTTATTGCAGCATTTGATAGTCTATTAGCTCATGATGTTACAAGCTCAATCTCTTCTCTTCTCTCTGTAATGCTGGTTACAAGCTGATATATACATTGAAGGGTGTGTTTACCTAGAAAAGATCAGGTATCCAAGACAGTAACCCCCATGCCAAATGGTCAATGTAAACATTCCTGTGGTTACCAGAGCGCAACCTACAGAGAGATATTCTAAACAGAGAGTTTCTGTTCTTCTCATTATCTAGGCACATTCACTTCCAATGAAACGTACATTCATATTGTAATTATTAATGCTCAGATTCCACACCTACCCCTGGTCAATATAGAAAAACAAGACATATTGATAACACAAAAGAATAATTAACATGTTTGATAAAACATTAAATTATGATTCAGTTCTGAATGAAAAGACAAGGCCCATACACTTATGTTACAAATGACTAAGACAAAACAACAAAAAGGAGTATCTGACCAATGAGGTCTCATTATTCCACAAATAAAAATGAATGTGAACAAGACAATTGACACACCACACTCCGACACATAACTCAACATATAACTCAATCCCTCCCCCACCTCAAATTATAAGGGTTGAGAAACATATTGACATCAACAGGCTACTATCAGTGTTAACGGTGTTCAGCAGAAAACCAGACGGAGACATAACATCATGGACGGAGACAAACATTTCCCCAAAATCCATTGAACAATCAAAAAAAACCCTTGTCCGTATCATGATCCATGCAACAATATCATATAAAAGACTCACGCATATCCTGTTGTTCCTGTGAAAGATTCTACCTTTAAAATAGGGAAAAATTCTAACTCTAATAGGGAGCAATTCACTATCCAAACATACCATGATAGCTGTCTTAATGTAGATCATTAAGCATCATCACAAATACGTCGAAGTCCAATATTGGGATTGTCACCATACAGAGTTTCCCACCTGTCTTGCGAGAAACAAACCTTCATACATATGTAATCACCATATCAGTTCATTTAGGAAAGTCTTAGATTGTAAGGAAAGAAGTTAGTTTCCAATCAAGTGTCCTTTAGTTCTTGTCTTCAGTTTCCTTTGTCTTGTTCCAATATCAGTTACTGCAATATCAGTTCCAATATCAGTTATTGCAGTCAGTGTGATATGGACCCAGCAAATTGCCTGGTTGTCCTAACAAGTCAGCATAGGTGTTGTGGAATAGTGAGTTTGCAACACTTCACTAATTCAAAATTAACACCACGACAGTGTCTTCCACTGTACTGGGACCATGTGACCTTTCCAGTCAACTGGCCCGTGGTACTCTGACCCGTAACGTGGAGTCCTTCAGGACTCAGGTGGATCCTCCTCTCATCTCGCTGTCGATGATTCATCTAGAAATGGAGTGTGAAGCCAAGTGATCTGATGCTGGCATCGTTCTGCCATGTGAGTGTACAGAAAGATTTGAAACAGATTCGATCAGTGTGGTTGTAGATCTCCTTCTTGAATATGTTGCTGGTACTCACACACTCAGTTGTCTGTATCCAGTCAGTAACGTGATGTATCATCAGAAAAGGGGTTGTAATGTCCTGATCTGTTGAAAGTGCAAAACAATGATTAGTGTGGTTCAACAGTCCATCGGACTTTCATCCACTGGGTATTGTTCCGTCAACTCCCAACAATGAAGACAATAGATCAGTCCTGAAAACTTGTGGATCTCAAAAGTTCCATCATGAGAGTGAAGCGTACACCCTATTCAGACAAGTTTCCATAAAAGTCTATGTCAAAGTTCCTTTTCCATCCAGAACTGGCTTGGTTAATGTTTGATTCCTTGTGCTATATTAATGCCCGATAGCAACTAGCAGTGGAATAAGACTTTATACATGACTTTGCTTAGCCAAATCAGAAATGGTTAGATCTATTCTATTCAACCATTAAACTGTTAGACTTTACATCAAACAAAACAATTTCCAAATAAACCAATTAAAAACAAATCCTGTGAATGGAAAATGTAAAACATAACAGATGCCAATGCTCTGTTATAACTATACAAACAGAAAAAAAAATTTTTTTCATGTAACTCTTTATAAGTACCAATTCGATTTCCTTTGAGCACTAAGCTCAAATCTGCCCAATCATAATCAATTATCATATCATACGTCCCCCCTGCCTTCATTTCATTAAGTCAATGGAAAGTGACACCATGAGTAAATGCAGAACAATGACAAATACGGCCACAGAAGGCGCCATTCCGTACCCGCACTGGCCATCATCTCAGGACGGAAATGAAAAATAGAGAATTGGTAATAGGGATGGATCTTGAATCCATTCGATAAGGAGTTGCATACTGTAAATTCATCAAAACAAAGTGAAAATGTTGAAAACACAAACATTCACTAACACAATCAATGACATCAATGTGCAAAACGGTCGCTTGAGCGAAGGAATTACAAACCATATAACCTATTAACAAATTTGTCTAACATAGCTAAACAGCTTTCAAATTTGACTTTACCTCAGTACCATCACACAGGTCTGCGAAATTGGCTATAATGCATCCATACAATCTTGTAGTTTCTTGGCACATGCCTAACTAAAAAATGGGTTGCCCCCTAGGGGATAAGCTGCGCAACTAAATTATAGGAGTGAAAAACTCCAGCCTAAATTGCAGTGGTTTACCTGCTGCGACCACCAGGGCGATTGTAACAGCATATCTACAGCACACAAATTTTTCATTTTTACAGGCAACGGCCAAACTACCTCATGACAAACACAAACATTGTCTTGATTAACCTCCTACATTTAGGGAATTCACAAACTTAGATTCATTTTTATTCCAATAGTGGCGGTCAGTCAAACCCTAAATCCCAACTTTTATGCATTTTTTTAACCACGTCTGTGGTTCTATTGATTGTTCTATCAGCAAAAATGGGGGATGACTTTAGGTCTCCACCCTCACTTCAGTTGGTTTCAAAACCATACATTTCAACATTAAAGCTATTGGGAGGAAAATATATTTAGCTTTCACTTAACGTTTGTCTATCCCAAAACTGAATATGCTCATGTTGGGGAAATTACCACAGATGAGACCAGTCTGAACACTCAAATTTAACCCTTAGTAATAGGCTACTTTGATGTAGTGGGAGAGGTTGTTAGGGGCCATCCCAGGGGGTCCGCCCCCCTTCCTGGAGCCCATAGCTTCACCCATTTATGGTGAGCCATTAAAAAGGCCAAATGTATGTTTAAAGTATATGAAATTTAAATTCAAACACATTAAAAATCTGACATTTCTCTCAGACTGTCTGTAGCAAGATATGTTTTCCTTTCAACTTAGCCGATATCCTTCGTTAACTAAAGATTTTAGATTTAGTGTCCAACCCATCCAATATTGTTGCAGTTTATAAAAATGTGCTTATCATTATCTACACAGCAACTCAACATTAGGTTGGAAATTAAGAAAACTCTTAAGAATGGCGATGTAGACAGAAAACAGATGTATGACGTCACTAAAATCAAGGTACAATAAGTAATCCAAAGGACACTCAATGTAGGCTTTAAACACTGTTACATCAATACCCTATTTGTTCATTAGCCAATTTACCATTTTAGAATTTATACTCCATTAACGAGTATCAGGCCTCTGTTTTAAAACAAGTATTATCCCAGTTATCATTGGTAAATACAAACAAAAAGAAACTAACTATTATTTAACCAAGCTCAATTCAGCATTTAAGATACAACATCTAATTTTGTGGGGAGTGAAGTCGCTTTGGTTGTTTCACCCTCTTCATAGGCTATGACTATTTTGGATTCAAAATCAGTCCTCATGGGACACACTGTGTCTCCTTAATGTTAAAGACTATCACCATGTGGATTCTTCATTTTACCACTTATACAATATATGAGGAGAGAGAAAACACAATATTTTAACCTTTTGTAAGAAAACCATCAGACTATTTCACCAGATTAGACAATTATCATTGTACCAATTTATAATTCATCACTAGGTTTCAGATGTACCCACATGTGCTAGCGAACAGCTCAGCACGCAACAGAAAATTACCATGCGGTGGGCCTGTTAAGCTACCCACATTGTCGTGAGACCCCCTTTGAGACATTATCGTCAACGCAAATAAATACGTTTGATACAAAATTACATAGTGAAAATGACAAAGCACAACAAAACAGGCTATTTCTTGAATACCTATTAAAACATGCTATATACCATTAACGTGCTTTTCAAACTACATGTAATATTCAATTAAATAAGCTTGGCTATAACCAAGGAAAGTGATCAGATTTCCTTGATAAGTTCCAGCTTCATTCAATGGTTAGGTACAATACATTTTTGGAAATAAACATTTAAGAACTCTGAATGATTATGAAAGCTCACATCAGTTCCTTGTATCGTCCATGATTCCCGGGTCCCATAACAGAGACTCCATCTTGTGACTGTCGTCGGTCTGCCAGGTGATCAAACAAAATCGATTTTCGTCCATCTTGAATGTCTCCTTTGTCTCCTTTCCCGCCTTACGACTGTAGTCCTCTCTCGGCCATCTTAACTTTCCTTTGTCTTTTCTCTTCGTATGTATCACACTCTCTATCTGTCCATATACAACTTCCTCTGAATCCATCTTGATTAGCCGGAAAACGTTCCATTTCAGGCATTGTTGTGAATTGTGAATGATCCTTTTTGTTCTTGATGGTGTCCTATTCGCGCCATGATATTTAAATATGAACACGTCATGCCAGAGGCTGCGGTCCTCTTCCAACTGTATTTTGTACAACTGGACGGCATTATATTTTACTTGTACAAGACACTGTATAATCGCCAGGCTAAACACCCCTGCACTCGTACAACCCATGCCCCGCTTCACGCTGTTCTCCTCTGGGGGCCCCATTATCTCCCTGTCCTGGCCCTTATCAATTCCAAGACTGATGAGAGTTTCATTGACTCCGCCCTAGTAAAGCAGTTGGGTAATTGCTCTCATGCCTTGGCTTTCCCTGTTGAGAATAGAGCTCTGGATGTCTGTCCCATCAGTACCGTTACCCATACGGTATCACTGCCCGTCACCCTACATGTTTCTGGTTACCACTGTGAAGACATCCAGCTACTTCCTATCTGTTCACACCACGTCCCTATATCCCTGGGTCACTCCTGGCTTCAATGATACATCCCCACTACCGACTAGTCTATGGGTTTCGCCAAGGTTTGGAGCCCTTTCTGCCATGCCATCTGTCTGACGTTGACACAACTTCCCTCCTCAGGGATTCCTTCTAGCCTAGAGGATGTTCCCGACATCTCTTCCTTCCCAGCTGAATACCTTGAGCAAATCCTGGGCCACGTCCCTTGACATTGACCCTACAGTTGCACCATAAACCTCCCCAAAACGTCACCTCCCCGTGGTAGACTTTACTCCCTATTCAGGCCTGAGATGATGGCCATGAATACCTACATTGAGACATCCCTGGCTAGCGACTTCGTCTGGCCCTCGGCCACACCCACCAGTGCTGGGTTTTTCTTTGTTGAGAAGAAAAACAAGACTCTCTGCCCTTGCATTGATTATAGGGGGTATTAACGATATTACGGTAAAAAACCTTTGCCTTATTGTACTCTTCTCCTCCGCCTTCAAGGTTCTCCAGGGGGTGAGGGTCTTTACCAAGCTGAACATTTGTAATGCCTACCATCTCGTTCACATTCGGGAGGAGGACCAATGGTAGACGGCATTCAACACTATAAGTGGGTATTACAAATACCTCATCATGGCCTTTGACCTCACTAACAGCCTCAGAGGTTTTCCAGGCCCTAGTGAACGATGTGCTACTGGATGTACAGGACAAATACGAATTTGTATACCTGGACGACATACTGCTCTTCTCTCTCATCTCCCAAGAACACCTGACCCATGTCTATCAAGTCCTCCAATGTCTCCTGGAGAACAACTCTTTGTCAAAGCACAAAAGTGTGAGTTCCACCGCTCCAACATATCGTTGTTGGGCTGCGTCATCACGGCCGAGAGTGTCCAGATGAACCACAAGGTACAGATCATTGTTGAATGGCCACAAACCTACTGGAATGCATAGTGCCTACTGTAAAGTGTGGTGGAGGAGGGATAATGGTCTGGTGCTGTGTTTCAGGGTTTGGACTAGGCCCCTTAGTTCCAGTGAAGGGTCTAAATGCTACAGAATACAAAGACATTTTAGACAACTGGGTGCTGCCAACGTGGTGGCAACAGTTTGGGGAAGGCCATTTCCTGTTCCAGCATGACTGTGGCCCTATACACAAAGCGGTGGCTATAAAGACATGGTTCGATGAGGTTGGTGTGGAGGAACTCGAGTGGCCTGCACAGAGCCCTGACCTCAACCCCATTGAACACCTTTAGGGTGAAATAGAATGGCGATTGCAACATCAGTGCCTGACCTCACAAATGATCTTTTGGCTAAATGGGCACAAATTCCCAAAGAGACACTTCAAACTCTTGTGGAAAGCCCAGAAGAGTGGTGTTTGTTATAGCCGCAAAGGGGTAGCCAACTCAGTAAAAGGATTTTTTCAGTAAAAAACAATTACAGAATTACAGGAGGAAGGCCCGCCTCACTGAAGGCGATTGGCTGAAAGATCCGCCTCACAGAAGGTAATTGGCTGGAACAGAATTGTCTGGAAAGTAGCGGCACACTCCAAAAAATATAAATTGACATTCCACTAGCACAGAACTGTCTGTGTTGCTAAACAACTCTTAGAGGGCCTCATTAGCTTACACAACATGTTTATAGGGGACAAAACCTTTGCTTTGTTTACTGAAAAAAATCTAACCTAGTGCATCTTTAATATAGTCAAAATCATCATTATCACTTTTTCCTGCAAAATTAAACCTGTCCCCATGTTCTTCTTCTACAGCAGTGGAAACACAAACATGAACCTATGAGGCTGGTTTGTGCAGGTTTGTGCTAGAATAGTTCAGATGGTGGAAAAGCGGCATTTGAACACTAAAATAATGTCCAATGCACATCCCTACTGAGAACTGTGTAACTAGTTGTCATGATGCAAGGAGGGAGACGGAGGCAAGCGCAGAGATTGAGGCGTATTTAATGAAACCAAAACTGCGAGCCGTGCACCACAAAACAGAACGTGACATGAACAAACACAATGACCGACAAGGACAGGGAGAAAATGGCTGAACTAAATACACAGACTAACAAGGAGAACAGAAACAGGTGGGGGCTAAACACAGGTGAAAGGAATAGACCGATTAACTGAAACAAGAACAGGAAAGACCATACAAGGACAAGACAAGCCAAGGACAAACAGAAAACACGAAGCGGAATGGTCCCATCAGGCTGGGACCATTACAGTTGTCTGGCCATTGGTGTAGTATGTTTGAGCGATTTCTGGTACGAGTGAAAATAAAACAGTTATCACCACAGATTTGTCTCATGGGGATAAGAAACTCACATTCTAATTTCCCTTATCAATGGGCACACCCAGAAAACCATTGTGCCACAATGTTTTTTTACAAGAGTATGGGAAAATATGTCTGTAAACATCTCATATCTATTTCTAATCTGCAGATCTGTCAAGTAAATATTTTGAGCATTTCATAAAGCTTCAACACAAATGTTTTGATTGTCTTCTTGTTTTGGAAAGCCTCTTTCTGCCCATCACTAATGGTTGCATGGAGGTAGCCTCTCAGGTGTGAGGGTAAAAACTCAGTCTCTTTTGGTAATACAATTGATTGTTTTAATTGAAATCTCCTTTTCTCCAGACACACAGGGGAACAAGCCGTTGAGAAGGATCAGAGACATTCAAGTCCATCATTGAGTCTCTGGAGACAATTTCTACCTAGGTCAAAATCCATTGTTTGGGGATGCGATTGACAATCAGTTTAAGGAAGGAATGTTTGGGAATTGACAGCAGATGTCTGTAGTCCACATAGCCCAATGCCAAATACGTGGATTTGGTAGAACTGGATTTTGACCTGTTTCATACATATATTTCCAACAGAGTCAGCTAATTAATTTGACAGTTTGAATGTAATATGTAAAAAGAGTATATAATTTAATTACAAGTATTAAAGATATCAGTTCTTCGGAGATTTGAGATTTTGCAAGAATTTAGATTCATGCATAGATGACGAAAGCAAGAAGAAACCATTTCCACAACCCACTCTGGCTCATGTTGTGGGGGTTGGACAGTTAACCTAAGGGAGGTTTATGGGACTAGTCCTGAAGAACAGTGGCCCTTATCAACTACGGGCACATTCCGATCTGTTCTTCCTGGCGCCCTATTATATAACAGTAATCCACTTGTGGTTCAAGGTTGGGCGATTAAGGCATGACCAATAGTCTTGTGTTCAGACCCGAGATAGACATTTGTAACACAGATACTCCAATATTAGCACATGAGGAGACACATAGAGTGAAGGCTAGGTGTCACGTCCTGGCTATGCCCCTAGCCATCTCTGTGCTGGGCTTGGGTCATAGACAGGACAGGACAGCAGGAGGTGCCTCTAGGCACCTCTATCCATTTTGGTCTCCCCAATTGGAGGCAGGTGTAGATCATTGCCTCCAATTGGGGATCCTACTTAAGTTCATGTTTGGCCACACCCGGTGTGGTTCATTTTGGTTTTTATGTCTGTACATACTGCCCCATGTCACTGGTTGCGGCTTTTGTTTTGTTTCTTTTTATTAAAACATGGATTTCAACTACTCTTGTTTCTCTGCGCCTGTGTCCCACATCCACAACCGTGACAGAATGAACCACCAAAGAGAGACACAGCAGAGATGGACGGTAGGGGAACTTCTTGGTTGGCCCGACAGCGAAACTGAGGAGGAGGAGAACCCCTACCGTCCCCCGCTGCACACCTGGCCAGCCCTGCAGCGACCGCGCAGGAGACATCGACGGAGGCGACGTCACCAACCCACAGTGAGTCAGCCCCAAGAAATTTTTGGGGGGCGCCTCTCCAGTCCCGGCTGCAGCGGCGCCCTCTCCAGTCCCGGCTGCAGCGGCGCCCTCTCCAGTCCCGGCGGCTCCGCCTCCCCGGCCTGTGCCGGCGGCTCCGCTTCCCCGGCCTGTGCCGGCGGCTCCGCCTGCTGAGCCTCCGCCGGTCTGGGTGTCGTCGTCCCGCCCACCCCCCCGGGTTACTCCCAGTCTTGCGGTCAGGAGCCCGCACCTTGGGGGGGGGGTACTGTCACGTCCTGGCTATGCCCCTAGCCGTCTCTGCGCTGGGCTGGGGTCATAGTCAGGACAGGACACCAGGAGGTGCCTCTAGGCACCTCTATCCATTTTGGTTTCCCCAATTGGAGGCAGGTGTAGGTCATTGCCTCCAATTGGGGATCCTACTTATGTTCATGTTTTGCCACACCCAGTGTGGTTCATTTTAGTTTTATGTCTGTACATACTGCCCCACGTCACTGTTTGCTGCTTTTGTTTTGTTTCTTTTTATTAAAACATGGATCTCAACTACTCTTGTTTCTCTGCACCTGTGTCCCACATCCACAACCGTGACACTAGGATAGAATATGAAGACACATTTTTAAAAGGGTATACTAAATAAGGAAGAATCATTTCATATGCATATAAAAATAGATTTTATATTTTTCAGTTCCTTCAGGTTCACAGCACATCATACAGTTCGCAACCACCCATGTAATGAACAGTTACTCAATAAAAGACACATGCAGGTAAAATCATTTACAAATGGCAATGTCTAAATGGAGTCAGTGCCACTTGTAAGGCATTATGACTACCTAAATCCACATTGTACAGCTTGAATACACTAGCTCAGATTTTGATTCCATATGTCCTAATCATGTGTTCTAGGGCATGTCAAATTTATTATTTAGTATTCACATATCACAGATATCCCCCTATCCACAGTGTGCACATGTTCCTCTAGTACAGCAGTCATCACATACCTTATTAAAAACAGTGATCTGGTCTCATTCTGGTGTGGGAGAGAAGAACAGTCAGTCAAATGCATAAATTAGGGAATGTGAGGGAAGTGAGGGAATGCACATGCACACATGCACCCATACGCATGTCCAAAATTGGCCTTTTCAACTTCAACTATTACTTCAACTGCATAATGGGTACTAATTATGCACAATGGGTACTAATCATACTATGTACTATTTAAAGCATGTTTAACAAGAATGCAGTTGCAATGTTGTACTTGTAGGTAAAGGAGTTTTTGACTTCTAATTCCAAATAAGATGGCAGTTTAATATTGTGTTTCCCCCCTGACTTCCAAGTCTTATGTTTTAACATAGAAACCAGTGAGGATTGTATTCAACCCAACTCAGTAATCACAACCCAGTGATCCTAAGCAACCCAGTTACCTAGCTACACAGCTGCAGAATCTAACTCCTACATTTGGTCTCAGTTGATTTTGAGTTGAATGATCTCTTCTGTCAGAGTTGAATAATTCCCAACGTTCCTTGTTAAATCCAACAGTTAAAATTGTTAAATCGAACAGTAAAATCCAATGAAAGAGACCAGCATAGTTGAGAAAGTGGATTTTGGCAAAATTACCATTACACAGTGAGAGGCTGCTGACAATGCTTATAACACCCTTTGGTAGATTTGTTTCAAGGGTCTCCCATTTGCAATAAGCATAGGACCAGAGATATTCCAAAGAAAAATGGCAGACAGGATTGGAAGGTGTGTCATAGTACATGGATGATATTAAAGGTGATGTTAAACTAAAAGTAGCAATCAACATATCAACTCTACTAGCATCCTAATATCCAGAGAGAGAGACTGTTATGTCGACAGGTGCGAGCTGCTACAGATTTTGAGTATTGTTATAGCCTAATGGGGAGAGCTGGAAACCAGTTGCAAACACTGTGAGCGTTTCCAAAAGTACCTTATTAAATGGATTCAAACTAATATCAGATCATAAACCCTGTGTTCTTCTAATAAATACCAAAAACTTAGATGCAGTGCTGTAGTAGAGTGATAATTACTCAAATAACTGTTTATCATATTGAATGCCTTATAGGACTATGCAAAACATATTCACAAGCCTATTTTTGTTACCTACTCTATTAAAAAAGAAATACTGCAAGCAACCAATATTAGTCATGGCAAGAAGGATGCTGAGAATAGTCCTTAAAATTCAAATATCTCAGTTAAGATTGTAGATGAAAATGTTAAACAATGCAATCTTGCTTATTATAAGTAATACTTAATGAACAAAGCATTTATCCAAACATGAAAGAAAATAGAGAAAATATCGAGAGGGAGAAAAAGAGAGGAGAGTATAGTTACCACAAGCAGCACAGGAACCAATAAAGAGAATGACCAGTGACCTGGTCTTGTATTTATAACCATCTGGTAACTATTCAAATTCAAACTGGGTTGTCAGACCAATCATTCCTATTGGACACTCAACCTATGCATGTGATGCCACATATCACTGCTTTACAGTGGTGATAGAATGGGGTATGGCCATTTCCTATGCCACCCCAAAAGAAAACCTTGAATACAGTGTTGATGTAAGTCTGGGGGTTCATCTGGGGGCGGATAAAATCAACAGTGTAGAAGTGTGTTCAACATGTTGCTCAGTAAGCCGGCGACGTGGACCACTATAGCGCAGATGAGCCAGAAGAAGGTGCCGCTGCAGCTGAAGGTGTGACCGGTAATATGAAGTGTGGTTCATCTCTGTCACCAAATTAGCATAGCACATTCAGACAGGAAATCTGAGTGGTCATTGGACAGCGACGTATCAGCTGACGCCTGGGATTGCTCCTATCACAATATTAGATTTCATACTGACTATTCAATCGTCACGTTGCTCACTCAGTCTGATGTGCGCTGATCTTACTAGCATTTGGGTGCGAACCAACCCACCACCCTAGCCTCCACCTGTTTGGCTCTGTGTTTCCTTTTCATGGGGGGATCGGCACTGCGTACCTTGCTCATTGCCTATGGGGTTTGCTATTAATGATATTATGGTGTTGATATCATTGTAAGTAATATCTTATACAAGATCATGTGATGGCAGTGAGTTAACCCAGACGAGCAGAACCTAACACAAAGACCTGTATAAAATTATTGTAATGCATGTTTCTAATAAATGGTTAAACTAAAATGTGGCCTTTTCAGTCTGAAATACAGTCATGGATGAGAACTCTGCAATTCCTCTGAAAGACCAGTCACTCTGACAGCAGAGTTATTTAACTCAGTCGACTGATACCAAATGTTCTTTAGGTAGAGTAACTCTGCACTTTTCACTGTGTAGCTAGTTGGACAGCAAACATATTATTTGATGGTGTACCCATGCTGGCACAAAAGAAGACGAAGGGAAATGTCAGAGCAGATCTAAAATAATATAAAAAATGTAAGTTCATACACAGTGAATATCATACATCTATACACCAATATTGAAAATGCCTATTTTGGTAAAAGCTGAAATCAAGGGAAATCCTGGCAGACCTTTTTTTTAGTGAAAAACAAACAGAGATTCCTCAGAAGAATTATAAAAAAAAATTGCACACCTAATAACTGATCTGTTATGAAGACACTTTCTTCTTGGATTATAGCAGTAATTCAGTTTGCATAGATCATCATCCAAATGGCCAGGGACACAGGTGTCATGAATTGTTTCGTGAGGCATTCTGTAGCCAAACTCCTGCCAGGATCCCTACACCCATTACAATTTGCCTACCACCACAACAGATCCACAGAGGATGCCATTTCCATTGCTATTCACATAGCCACAACATGTTGCTATTATTTGTAAGAACTGCATTGAGACACAAATGCGCAAATGTAAGCAATCTGTTACAACACCGTCCGGTAGTAGACAGCACAACCACAATTACTCGCACCCAGCCTCTAACCAGGCTCATAATAAGAAAATGCCACACAGTACTATAAGAAAATTTCAGAACAGCTCAGTGTGCCCAGAGAGTCAAGATAGGCCAGATGAACAGAAATATGTTTTGAACTGGTTTTTCATTTATTGTTCCATCCGCCCTTTCTCTAGTATTTAGGTTTTATCTTAGGTTGAATCTGCCACTGAAGTTCATAATGACCAAGCATATTTTATAAAATCACAGCTTTGGCTAATACGCTTTGTAGCATTCTCAATATCATTAACACATCAGATAGTGCTCAGTCTCATAATAAAAATATGATATAAATTGAGCTAACACATGATTTGAAATTTGAGTTTGTGCCAACTATCAACTGTATTCAGATGGAGATATTGGTGAGATATATTGGGATACAACTGTTTTGTATGGGAAAGGAGAGGAAAGGGTAGGAGACAAGCCATGTCCATGTTTAAAAATCTTGTAAACCTTAGAGGGAGGATTCTACACAGTCCCCCTTTAAACGTAACTAATCGTTTTTCCCTTGAAAAATGTTTTGCAGAGTTCTCAATATTAAATCAGATAGCACTCAGTCTCATATTAAAAATACAATATAAATTAAGCAAACATTATTTTAAATTGGATATGACTTTGTGCCAATGGTCAACTGAATTCAGATGTAGATACTAGTGAGACATTGGGATGCAACTGTTTTGTTTGCCGGTCTTGCTCACTGTCACGGTCGAGGAGGCAGGACGCAGGCAAAGAGTAGTTGCACGACATTTCTTTAAAGTAGGCTGACAAAACAACAAACAAACGCCAAGGCACAACCGCAACTTAACAGCACAAGGCACAAACAATAATCCACACAGAGTGTGGCAAAAATCTGAACTAAATAGGATCCCCAATTAGAAGCAATGATGTACAGCTGCCTCTAATTGGGGGAAACAACTGCGCAGAGATGCCTAGAGGCCTCTCTTCTGCCAGCGCAGACATGGCTAGGGGCATAGGCTGGACCTGACTCACAAACCCTTGAAGCTGTGACTATGGTCCAGAAGCACAGATTTATCATACAAGAATGATTCATGTGTAAATGCATGGGTAATTATAGCCCACAGTGTCCAGTACAATCAACAAAATTAATGTCTATATTTTCATGAATATGTATAATCAAATATTCTATTTTGTTATGAAGGCAACTGCAAATCAGTTTGAAATTGTTTACTGGACTGTATTACCCTGCTAATCAAATTAATAAATAAAAATCATTGAATGATACACTTGTAATGTTTCTATTTCAACATTAGATTAGATTTGATTCAGCTTTATTGTCAATGAACAAGTACTAGTACTGTACAGTACAACAAAATGCAGTTAGCATCTAACCAGAAGTGCAAATAGAAGAGGGCAGAAGATTTACAAGTATCTACAAGTATTAATATGTATATTACAAGTGGAATGTATAGGTGTGCAATGGAGGCAAATGCAGTACAAAAGGTAATACTAAATGTGCAATTAAGGCAAATAGAGTAGATAAGAAAATGTACAAGTGGGATAATAGTTGTGCGGGTACAAATTGAAGAGACAAATTGAAGGAGTGATGTATTAAGGTAGCATGTGCAGCCGGGATGCCAAGATAGCAGCAATTAGGTCCCCGAGGTTGACCTGTATATGTAACAACTGAAAAATGGAAGTACGATGGGAATTGTAAATGTGCAAAGAGACAAATTGAATGTGCAAGATGCAAGTGCAACTGAAATGCAAGGATAGCAGCAGTGAGGTTCCCGAGGTAAACAAGTACTTGTAACAAAACTTCCATTATAAGACTTTGCAAGGCAGTGTCACAGTAGTACAAAGGGAGTAGTGCAGCAAGGTCCCTGAGAGGTGGGGGGGTGAGGTTAGTGATGGGTCACAGATTTAGCTGGGCCACAGAGTTCAGCAGGGTTACAGTAGATGGAAAGAAACTGTTCCTGAGCCTGCTGGTGCAGGAACGAAGAGACTTGTACCGCCTGCCTGATGGTAGGAGGGCAAACAGTTTGTGGGATGGATGTGAGGGGTCCCTGATGATTCCTTGCGCCCTGCACAGACACTGCTTGCGCTGGAGGTCTACGATGGCTAGAAGCTGGGCACCAGTGATGTGCTGGGTGGTTTTCACCACCCGTTGCAGGGCCTTCCGGTCGGCTACGAAGCAAACGCTATACCACAATGTGGCACAGTTAGTCAGAATGCTATCGATTGTGCAGCAGTTAAAGTTCACAAGGATTTTGGAGGACAGACGGGCTTTCTTTAGCCGCCTGAAAAAGGCTGTGTTGCAATATGCCTTAGCCTACGCCTTTGTAGAACAATGCAATAGGCTAGAAATCCTTGGATTTATTTAAATGAATTTTGCAATTTGTTTTTGTAATTCATCCTTTGCCATTGTTTATGATGCATTAATCCTTGCATTTAGACCTGTCTAAACAGAAACACTTTGATTTGCGCACGTTGGTTGATAATGTAAAATATTTGATCTTCTACTTCATTCAAATGTGATCAAAACAAAATGGTAATAGATTTATCTGGGAAGTATTTAACTTTTGTGAATTTATATTTTATTGATTATTAGAGCCTAATAAACTAATGAAAATGCTATGGCTAGTGTTCTTTAAAATTATCCTTTTTTTGCATTGTAATGTTACTTAAGACCTTAAAATTTTACAAATTATTAATGTAATTCATCCTTTTTTCAACTGACTACAAGTACAAGTTGCAACTTCTTTTTGAAGGTGCATCTGCACATGCAAGAGTTTTGAGACTGATTTGACGCCATAATCCACAAGATCTGGGACAGCCCCATGCCCAACTCTTGCATGGGGCTGCGTTCGACATCCATAGCAATCGTAGATAAAACATTTTAATTTCTTACGGGGGGCTACATGAATACAACTGCAGTGTAGTATGGGGGAATAACCCCTTCGAATGCTACTGAGTGGACAGGTAGGAAGAATTAATGCAGAGTGAGAATCAATGATCTGTGGGATCTAATTTAATATCTAATAATCTGACTCCAGGTTGTTTGTAAACATATGCAAACCTCAATGACCATAATATGCTGGAAGTTCTTAGTAAAGGTAACTAATCTTTCATCACAAACCAAACATTTAAAAGATTATATGTTTCACGGCCTACATTATTCTCAATGCTCCTCACCAGTCAAGTCCAGAAGACAAAGGATGGTGTAGCAACCTCGAACTCAGTGATGATCAGTCTAGTCACTTCGATTTACGTATGTGAATGTGCCTATATCAGTTATCATAAGCACCCATATGGTGTAGGTCGTTTAACACGAACCATACAGTAAAAATGGTGTGTGTTCCCGGGTCTAAAAGAAAGTCAATTATGCCCAACGACTCAGTGATGACTTGAAGGTCATATGTTCCTGGGCCTAACCAAACTGCTTTGAGAATTCCAGGACTCAGGGACTCCAAGTCTGGTCGCTTAGACTTACTTGAGTAAGTAAGCTTGAGTATGGAGATGAACGACGAATGCCATAGTAATCTATATTCCAAAGTTACACAATTTATTCCAATCAAGTAATAAAGTTATAGTACAAAACATAGTTACAAACCAACACGATTCAACGTCCTCCCAACTAGCCTAACGGTCTACTAATTATACCATAAGTATTTAAGACACTATAGCACAAAGGTGTGCTAGGAGCTTCTGTTAAAGATAGACTCCCAGAACTAAGTCAAACTTCACTATTTATCCCACCCAGACAGGCTGATTCAAAACTCCCCCATTGCATCTATAATAGGATCACCTCACCTTGGCTAAAACAATGAAAACAAAGAAACTGGCATTCACGCATTTATATATATTCAATTAGCACCATCCAAAGCTAGACACATGGTCTTGCAGGATTCTTCATCTGGTAAACATTTACCTGTAACAAATGATACATAACATGTACAGCATTGAAACCCATTGGAGAGTTCAACCCTTTATGGGACACACATTAAAAGACCAAACATCAGTGCAGTTAATCCAATGGCAGTCATACTTCTACTTTGTTGAATTGTCCATCAATCAATGAATGAATCAATGAAATTTATTTATAAAGCCCTTTTTACATCAGCAGTTGTCACAAAATTCTTTTACAAAACACCCGGCCTTAAACCCCAAGGAGCAAACAACAGCAGTGTTGAATTTCAGTGGCTAGGAAAAACTCCCTAAGGCCAACATTTAGGAAGAAACCTAGAGAGGACCCAGGCTCAGAGGGGTGACCAGTCCTCTTCTGGCTGTGCCGGGTGAACATATTAAGAGTACAAATTGTAATAATTAATAAATGCATGTGAGCAGAGTCCACAGTCTATTTAAACTTAGTCCAGGTTGGAAGCATGACCAGATGGACAAGGACAGGGACAACACGGGGGAGGGGGGAGGTGTCAGCACAGTGACAGCTGAAATCGTCAGGTATCGATTTGATCTGCAACACAACCAGGAGGACTTTGGACAGGGACAGCAAAGGGTCTTTCAAGCCTGGTACTCCTCAGGGGTGGGCCAAGACCTCATGTCCTCCTAAGTTTAAAACGGCAGGACACAGGGAAAATGTAGAAAATGCATTCCTTACATCTCTACAGGGATTTATAGCGGAGAAGGAGAACTGACCCTACTCCCCCAGCACAATAATATAGCAGCGTAAGACCTTGGGGCTGAGACAGGGGGGTCCAGTGACACTGTGGCCCTATCCGGGGGAGGCCCCGGACAGGGCCCAACAGGCAGGAAATCAATCCACCCACATTGCCAATCATCAACCAAAGGGAACCCCACCAACTGCAACTACCCTTAATGAGGGCAGAGTATTGCCAGCAGAGTACAGCCCAATTGCACAAGTGCGCAACAGAGAGACAACAACAAGCCAGTGACTCT
>JACXGI010004057.1:36675-56895 GCA_016801175.1 Esox masquinongy
CAGTGGCGATGAGAGCCCACCTGGCAAGACAGCAAGGGTGGACAGTATCAAGCCTTTCTGGTCACCTTCACGCCCCTGGGCCAGACTACACTTAATCATAGACCATGCTGTAGAGATGAGTCTTTAGTAGACACTTGAAAGTTTGCACTGAGTTTGCATTTCTAACCTTAATTGGCAAATCATTCCACAGTAGTGGAGCCCTATGAGAGAAGGCCCTGCCTCCGGCTGTTTGTTTAGAAATTCTAGGTACAATTAAAAGGCCTGCATCTTGCGATCTAAGGTTACGTGTAGGTATGTATGGCTGGATCATTTCAGCGAGGTGAGTAGGAGCAAGTCCATGTATTGATTTATAGGTTAACAATAAAACCTTAAAATCAGACCTAACTCTAACAGGCAGCCAGTGTAAAGAGGCTAGTACTGGAGTAATGTGTTCACATTTTTTTATTCTAGTTAGGATTCTGTGCAGCACTAATTGAAGTTGAGACGCCAGACAACACTGCACCTTCACAAACCTTCCAAAACACAACTCTCATTACACTACAGCAGTATGCCAATTGTTCCAAGTGACAGAGAGGTTCTTCATTGACACTTTTTTGCTGGTCTGTCTTTCAGTTTGCATTGATCTACAGACTCCTTTATTTAGAAACTTGGGGCCGGTTTCACAGACACAAATTAGGCCTTGTCATGGACAAAAAAACAGGCTCATTCTGGAACAGTACTTCCCCTGTGGTAGAAATTTTGTAATTCCATAGTACAATGAAATCATATTGCTTATTCTTACTATAATCCAGTAATTTAGTAAGGCCATTGTATGTTTCGGCTCTGCTAACTTGTACAGGATGTGCCTATAGCACAGGGGTGGGCAATATTTTTCACTGGGGGGCCACACTGAAAATGCCAGAGTGCATCGTGGGCCAGATTACTTTTTTAACCAACATGCCTAAAAAACACACAACATAGCTAACTCAATTAACTTAATTTTCCATGTGCATTAGCTACTATTATACTATCCCGGTTTCATTAGATAAAGGAAGGGCAGGAGACAAGACGTGTCCTTGCTTAAAAATCTATCTTGTAAACCTTAGATGGAGGATTCTACACAGGATTGTATTTAAACATAAATTGTTTTTCCCTTGAAAAACTGGAAACTGGGCCCAAGTATGATGTAGACTGGATGTCAGACAGAGTTGCTTTTTCTCTATGTGGTCTTCTTGTGGTAAAACAGCTAAAAAAAACTGCTTGGTGATCTATGCATCCAAGGACAAGTTTCAATCTTTCAACTCTCTCAAACCCACTGGCAGTTGTGATGTGCAAGGTCTTAATCGCAAATAGCACATCCTGAAATTGCGAGGGGATGAAAAACTGTGAAAAAAAGAGGAGAAAAACATTGTACTTTTATTTCTTTCTAAGTTTGCTCACTTAGTGAGTAACTGAACTGTACAAGGGAAACTGTTTTATAGAAACATTTAGTGCCCCTGTTGGGATAGGCTGTCACACTTAATGTGTTTTTGCATCCACATGTTCTGGGGTAGGCCAGATAGATATTTTGTATTTTCAAAGTAGGCTGCTCACTCTAATGGTATGGGAAGCAGTTTCTTTTTCCAACAATCTCCTTAAAATACAAGAAAGACCAAGATGGCCACTTTTACTTAAATTTAACATATCTGCCACACAATAAGTATGCTGTCAGCATTTTTATATCACAGTTTATTTAGATTAGATTAGATTAAATGGTAACACTTTATTTGAAGGGGTGTGCATAAGAGTGACATGACATTGTCAAGATAATATCATAACCATGACATGACACATGAAGTAATCACTATGAACGTTTATGAATGTTGTCATTCGGTCAATTCTGTCATTTTTTATACAAGGTTGACATTGTTTGTGATGTCTTTGTTATGACGACTTCACATTAACTGTCAACATAACATGTCAATGTCTTTGTTATGACAACTTGACATTAACTAAGACAAAATATCCTGTCAATGTCTTTATGACACCTTAACATTAACCACGACAACATTAGATTAGATTCAACTTTATTGTAATTGAACAAGTACTGTACAATGAAATTGAAGGAGTAGAGTAGCATGTGCAACTGAAATGCAGGAATAGCAGCAATGAGTTTCCCACGGGAGACACGTACCTGTAACAACTGAAAACTTCAGACTTTGCAAGGCAGTGTCAAAGTCCAGTAGTACAAAGGTTGGGTATGGTTAGTGATGGGTCACAGAGTTCAGCAGGGTTACAGCAGATGGAAAGAAAGTTTTCCTGAGCCTGCTGGTGCCGGAACAAAGAGACCTGTACCGCCTGCCTGATGGAAGGAGGGCAAACATTTTGTGGCATGGATGTGAAGGTTCCCTGATGATGCCGTGCACCCTGTGCAGACCTCCTGCGCTGGAGGTCTACGATGGCCGGGAGCTGGGTATCAGTGATGTGCTGGGCTTCCACCACCCTTTGCAGGGCCTTCGGGTCGGCTACGGAGCAACCGCCAAACCATGTTGTGGTGCATTTAGTCAGAAACATAACCTGTCATAAACATGTCACAGCAGGCCTGATTATCAAACTTGAAGAAACGATTTAGCTTTATGTGTTAGCATTAAATACAACTGTCATATGTGGTTGGTTTTGACATTGGCTGTCATGAGACCATTATAATTGTGTCATGAATATTTTCCTTGACCTCAACTACAGTGGTACAATTTGGACTTGTCATAAAGATGTCATGAAGTGTTATAACACTGTCAAATGCTTTTATAAGTGTCATTAATATTTTTTTTGACCTCAACTACAGTGGTACAATTTGGACTTGTCATAAAGATGTCATGAAGTGTTATAACACTGTCAAATGCTTTCATAACAGTGTCATGAATATTTGTCTTGACCTCAACTGCAGTGGTACAATTTGGACTTGTCATAAAGATGTCATGAAGTGTTATAACAATGTCAAATGCTTTTATAACTGTGTCATGAATATTTTTCTTGACCTCAAGTACAGTAGTACAATTTGGACTTGTCATAAAGATGTCATTAAGTTTGTCAAATGCTGTCATAAAGATGTAATAAAGTCTCTCAAATGCTTTTAAATACCTTAACAAAAGCAAGAGATTTCTTTTATTGAAAGAAAGTGTTTGCACAACAAATGCAAACATTCTAAAAAAAAAAAACCTACATTGGTAAGATTTTCCGATAAGGGTACATGAACAACCATTAACAAATGCAGAAGTTACCTTGAACGAATGATGAACAAAGACATGAACAAACGGTTAATAATGATAACCCTTACTTTATTAACGGCTTACAAATGCATTAACTAACAGAGTGTAGTGTCATTTGTTCATGTTGACACAGGACATAAACTCGTTTTTGTGTGAGAACACACAGTTCTTGCAAAACAGCTCTTGCATAGTTCAGTACTATAATTTGTTAAGTTTGATACAGGACATCCATTCATGTACAGTACCTAGTTGTTTGCATGAACAATAGCCTAAGTAATATAAACTTTTCATAATATAATCACATTGAAAACATTTATAAAGTAGGCTAGATAGTGATAATTTAACAAATGACCTTCATGTTAACACAAATAGAACATGGCTGAGCAAGCTAGCAAAGTGCTGACCGGAACTAACAAACACTTGACTGGAGCTAGCATACAGCTAACTGGAGCCAGCTAATAACCAACCGAAGCCACCTAACAAAGAACTAGCTAATCGCTAACCCTTCCAGTGCAACAATTGCAAAGTTCCTAAACAATACAGTAACAAAATTCAATTATATTAATCCTAGGGATATTGTCAGGAGTGTTGTTTTCGAAAAAACAGTACAGTACAGTAACAAATTCGTATTTTTCAAAGGAATGCACCACCGCCATGGCATTTTACATGCATCATGGGTTTTCTGTCATAGTTATAAAATTGCTATGCTTTTCCTACCCACTACATACACTTTAACAGGCAAGTTATCAAACTGTATCGAAATGTCCAGTGTACTGTTGTACTTTACCGACATAGAAAACAGGATAAATGATGAGAAAGACATGGCTTTTCCTTGAAGAGTTACGAGAACGCGCAGGTGTTTGGATCGTTAACAGTCCCAACGCGACCACGTCAAACTGCCCCCTATAGGCCAAACGTAGTAAAGTGTCCTTCAATATAAAAGTATCCTTCAAAATTCAGTATCTCCTCCAAATGCGACCATACATTTTGTATGCGTCACACCTATTTGAAGACGCAAGTAGCCAGTCTACCTTATTAATAATGGTTCCACACTGTATCATATTAACAAATTGGATTATGTATATTATCTCTTGGATAATGTACTGTATATTACTTAGCCTATTGTTCGTGCAAACCACTAGTTACATTAATGGATGTCCTGCATTAACATTAACAAAATTACAGTACAAACTGTGTGTTCCTTGCAAAAAACATTGATATTAACTTGACTTATTTTTTCACATCATGGAAAAGTCTGCTGAAGACACCATTATAATGGCGTATGGCTAACCAGTGGTGCCACTCTATCATTTTGAGATGAATCTTCAGTGACTCAGGAGTGCGATTACCTCTATGACTCCATATTTCCAATTTGTATTTCTACCATGCACGCTCAATATGCTGAGTATGAGCACCAGTCTCAGGGTCAGCAAAGTTCCTTTTACTGGCTAAATAGTTTCTTCAAGTTTGATCATTAGACCCATGTTTATGACAGGTTATGCTGTCTTGGTTACTGTCAAGTTATCATTACAAAGACACTGACAGGTTATGTCGTCTCAGTTAATGTCAAGTTGTCATAACAAAGATATTGACAGGATATTTTGTCTCAGTTAATGTCAAATTGTCATAACAAAGACATCCCAAACAATGTTAACCTTGCATAAAAAATTACATAATCAAACAAATGACACCTAATGACAACATTCATAAACATTCATAATGATTCCTTCATGTGTCATGTCATGGTTATGACAGTATCATGACTATCATGTCACTCTTATGCACACCCCTTCAAATAAAGTGGTACTGATTAAATTTTATTGTCACTGAACAGCACAAGTACAGTACAATGAAATGCAGTTAGCATCTAACCAGAAGTGCAAATAGAGGAGGGCAAAAATGTAGGTATAGTGCATGTTACAACTGGGATAATAGTTGTTCAAATATTTGTTCGGGTACAAATGGCAATTTCAAATTTTACATCAGCAGTTGTCACAAACTGCTTATACAGATACCTACAGATGCCTACAATCCCCAAAAGCAAGCAAAAACAAGTAGTTCATATATAGTGGCTAGAAAAATATCCCTAGTAGAGTCAGAACCTAGGACGAAACCTAGAGAGGTGGCAGACTCTGACAGGTGGCCAGTCCTCTGTGGGCAGTGGCAGCAGGAGTCATCAGGCAGCAACTAGATCTGGAACACAACCAGGAGGACTTTGGGCATGGTCAGCTGTGAGCGGTCAGGCCTGGTAGTCCTGAGGCATGGTCCAAGAACTCTTGTCTTTCTGAGATTCAACAGGATAACATAGATATTAGAGGGAGTATAATCAAAGCCAAAAAGATACTCGGACTGACCCTATTCCCCTGGCACATAAATTATTACAGCATAAAACCTAGTGACCATGACCAAAGGGGTGGAGGTAAAAGGCATAGTAGCTAGGAGTCATCCTCTGCCTGGTTTTGGTTAGAGGACAGTCCCAGGATAGGATATTCCCAGAAGAAACACATAAACCTCTGACTAGAGATGAGTCTTTACCAATTGGAACGGGGTCAACCCCAGTGAAGCACTGGCTTAGGGAGTTCTGGGCGTATTCTGCCCAGGGGAGGAAATGGACCCACTCACCTGGCCTGTCCAGACAGTAGCTGTGCAGGAACCTCCCTAGCTCCTGGTTGGTGCGTTCCGCCTGAGGATGATACACGGTTGTGAGGATGACTGCAATCCCCAACCGGGGCAGGAACACCCACCACACCTGGGATGGAAACTGGGGGCCGTGGTCTCAGCCGATGTTCTCTGGGAGTCTGTAGAGCCAGATAAACTACAGGAACAGCACCTCCGCGACCTGTAGAGCAGAGGGAAGACAAAGAAGCAGGACAAAATGGACCATCTTGGAGAACACTACCAAGATGACCTTGTTTCTCTCCAATGGTGGCAGGTCAGTCACAAGGTCCACTGCTGTGTGGGACCAAGGCTGCTGAGGTACTGGTAGTGGGTGGAGCTTACCCGCAGGAGCCTGCCTCGGGTCCTTAGACTGTGCACACATCAGGCAGGATTGGACAGTGGCGCATAGTCGTCCCCATACCAGGCCACCAGCATTTCTCACAGAGGGCATCAGTGGTTCTGGCCACCCCCGGGTGTCCGGTTGCTGGTATCTGGTGGGCCCAGGTCACGAGCCTTCCACGCACCCTCCGCAGCATGTAGGTCTTCCCCAGGGGGCACATTGCTGGTGGGGGGTCCCATCTCCCCGCCCGCTGGTTGGTGGCCATCTGTGCTGGCTCTGTCCCCCGATCGTGCATACGGGAGATTGCGTCAACCCTGGCATTCTTGGTGCCTGGGCGGTAGGTGAGGGTAAAGTGAAACCTAGCGAAGAACACCATCCATTATCTCGAAATTACAAGATAAACTTAAAGATGCCGTCCCCCCAAAAAATGTCACCTTACGGTTCAGGGGGGCATTTCAGAAAGCAGTGTTAACATACTCTGAGTTTAAACAACAACTCTGGGTTGACAGACTCAGAGCTGTCAAACTCAGAGTTGATGGTTTCAGAACAGGTGGTACCAATTTGTTCAGTCAACTCTGAGTTAAGTTAACCCTAAAGCATGTGCACGAGGAGATAAAAAGCCCTAATCAATGGAACACAGATAACATGATTCACCATGGCAACAGGAGAAAAAGGGCTCGAACCCGCTACTTCTCCTGAGTAGAGTTACAAATATGAATGAATGCATATGCAGAATATGATCATATTCAAGATAACAAGCAATACAGTAGCAGCAGCAAAAGAACGTGAGTTGGCGTGGCAGAAAATTGATGAGTCAGTGCATGAGAATTAATTGAAAAAAAATCTTGAGTGTTCCACTCATTAAACATTTATATGTCTGTGTGAGGGCGTAATATTTATGCAGGTGCTATCCAAAAGGCACAAAATGTACTTGGCAGCAACTGAAGATGAAATGTAAAAATATACAAAAAGTATAATTTCAGTACAAGCAATTGTGATGTTGTTTAGCCTCTCCTACCGAATTAAACAGCTTTCAGTGGCTACATTCAACATGTGTTATATTTAAGTAGTAAGTGACATTTTCTAATAAAAAAAAGGAACATTTTCAGCCATTTCAACACTGCAGGAATTTAATATTGTCTATTCGAAAGTAAGACCTAAACGCATTCATGCATTCAAGTGTCCAAATTTGTGCTTACTGGATATGTTGAAATTGGACCTCCATTATTGCTTATAGTAAAAATGCTGAGGGCTGACAAACAGGTGGGTGTCCACCATCACCACACAGAGGCTGCAGAGACACCCTCTGTCAAACAGTGGGCGAACTATTGCTGAAGCCATCTCTGGAGGAAGCTCATCAGACCCAACCACCCCCCAGGACACAAGGGCCTACATAAGAGTTTAGTCATTCAAATTAATGATATATGTACATTCATCCTTTTGCCAGTGTTAGCTCAGTGACGCCATCCATTCGTCTTAGACACAAATTGGCACACTGATTTTCTTGTAGCGGTACAATTCTTTGTTGGCCTACCTGCACATTAATGCTGTGGAAAGTCTTCCTGTTCACATAATCTCCTTAATTTACTGAAAGAGCTGTGATAGGAATATGAGTGCCACCTATGCAGCCAATCACACCTGGAAACCCTAAAATATTAACTGATTAGTGCCTCAAGTCTTAAAGCTTCATACTAAATAAACTGATTACTGCTTAGACTGATACCTGCAATTCTATGGAATTCTTTGATGCTTCTTGTGGGTCTGTGACTTGGGAACACTACAAAAGTATAAAGTAAACGTTTCAGTGCAAGAGTCACATCTCTGACAGCCCTACAGACGGTTGCCTTGGAAATATGCTCAGCGTCACCAATGTTATACAGAAAACTGCAAAACAAAGATTTTTTCCGGACTGAGAGCATGTCCACGATGTGTCATAGGAACGATATGAGGGCTGAGAATATTGTTCAGATAAATCAGGCCCAGATCCACAGGGGGCAAAGCCAGGCATTGTCCCCCCAGATAGAATCTGTGCCCACCCCCGTTTTGTTTCCCCTAAAACACTGCAAATGGTAAATGAATTAGATATGCCCACATTGATAAAAAAAAATGCCCCCTCAGTCATTTCATCTTGGAGCCGGTCCTGAGATGAATGTTGATTGTGCAGAAAAATGGAAACGCTCAAACAGATAATCATAAGGGAATGATAAAACATCCAAGCAGTGTCTAATTACCCTCTCCTGACGGAGATTTCTGCTGAGTATTTGTGCTTCAATATCAACTGGCTCTTCGAGAAGAGGACACACCATGTCTGATACATTCAGATGGCAGGTTTCAGTTAAAGATTAGGACAAACTCAGGGCTAGTTGAATAAAACCTGCTAGTGAGCAGATTAGCTTCACAGAGTATGTTGCCATAGTAACTGACTTAGAGAAACTCTGAACTGGCTCTTTGAAACCGTAAACCCAGAGTTTCCATCAACTCTGAGTCAACTAACTCTAAATTTTCTCTAAACCCGCTTTTTGAAATACCTCCCAGGGTTTCCATAGTATTCTGTATTTCTCTAAGTGAGAAACTCCACAGGTGGTCATTGATAACCATTTATACCTCATGCAACCGCTAGGGGGAACTAGCAAGCACACAACCGCTATATTTGGGGAGTAGGCTCAAGTGATATTCGTCTCTTATTTTAGGGAGAAGCCAAACCACAACAAACCAGCACAATCGGTCTGTTGTATTATTTATCCTGTTTTAGTGAAACGATATTTCTTAATAATCAATATTTATCTAACGCTGTTAGTAGCTGACAACAAACTTTCTGCAGGTATTGAATTACGAATTATAACTTTTATTGAGTTTGGGTGCCCTAGCCTGTTTGGACTGTCCAAGAAGCTAACTATGCTAAAGTAATTAACATCAAATGCAAGTGTTGTAAAGCCAATGGCACCACCACTGTATGGGGATGTTATTGGAACCAATGGCACCACCACTGTATGGGGCCGGAACTGGAACTGGAATGAGCTGCTGGTGTGTGGTAAAGAATGGGAAATCACAGGTCCAGTACCAAGTTGTAGTATTTATTAACTCAAAAATCAAATAAATAACTTTTCCTGAAGTTATTAACAGCTTCTCAGCCTTATAACAAGCTGTTCCTTTTTTCCTCCCCTCTCCTTAGCCAGCTGAAATGCCCAAATATATTGCTTCCCAGAGACCTACCCACATTGGACTAAACCATTCTGCAGAATCACACGGTGTGAGCACCACACCAAGTAGGACGTACAATATATTGTTAAACATGTCACTACTGAGGTTACCAATAGTTTAAGTTGTTATTCACAAAGAGCACTAAATCTTCATTCACTTTACACCATAACAGAGATATAAGCTGGATAACCATTAACAGGGATACTGCGTTTAGCCTAGCCCACACAAACTATTAAATAGGAGCTTTTCCTCCAATTCTTACACCAGGGATGTAAGTATACACTGTGCTGCTTCTAACAAACGTTTGAACTTAAACTCATTGTTACATGATTGCTTTTTCAAATGAAAACTAACCAATAAATTGGCAACCTGTTTTATCACTACCAGACCTGTCATTAGGTACCATTATTAAGGCAAACTTAAAAATGAAAGTAAACAAATACTATTAGGCTGGTTTTCCTGTTGGGGTGATTGGGCCTAGTGAAAAGGTAGGATGCAGCCTTTTCACAGCAAGGAAAAGTGGGGCACACCAGTTCTGTGTTTTTCCTTTTATTTACCACTCAGATGTTTTGACAGTGTTTGTATTGTAATTAAGATGTTATAATATTCTTTAAGCAGAAATTTAGTTTTCTATCTTAAACCAGTTAATTAAGTGCAGTATAATATAAGGCCTCCAGAAAGTGTTTTCAGTTCATTGTCTAAAGCTAACATGTTAATGTGGAATGAAGACTAATGTCTGTAAGACTATTGATGTATCTTTATGGTTACATACATTTTTTGAAAGTCATTTTTTTGTATGCTTGACTACAAATGTTTTCATAGCCAGGCTTTGGGTTTCTACATCTAATGGTGAGATTGTGTATGTGTGAAATCAGGATTTATGATTTTTCTTAGAAATTGCATGAATTTAACTGTATGATTCACGACATATGGAAGATGTAATGTATATGATTGTACTATTAGAAAGGGAGAACATAAAAGAAAACTTTAATCTTAAGAAGCCTTTCCTACAAACAAGCCCAGTCGTTCTGTCATATTTTTTATCCTGTTTTGAAGGACATAATCTGCCTACCTGGTCCCACATCTGGGAACTGTAACAGGGTTTCTCATAACGTGCTTATTCCTAGGTAGGTAGAAATTAATTACAAATGTAACTACATGGTATTTACAGACGTTTTAACATTTAGTTTTACTTTCTCAAAAGCTGCTTATTCCTAAGTACTGTAGGTACATTTTAAATACAAATTAATGTTGTTGTTCTTTCGTAAATACATGTATACTGACTGGAAGTCCTTCATCACTGAAAGTCTGTGTGAGAGATGATAAAAATATTTTTTTACTTCATATTTTTGTGGTATACTGTAGATAATATTCAGCAAACTGCCAAATTGGTTTTGGAAAATGCTAGGCCTAAAACTTGAAAATAATATCAACAGTGTTGATGGAATACTATCGATTTAGTTGATAATCAGTGTTTTGACAGTTTTAGCAGCAAGTTGCATTCATCAACAATAGTCTTTCATACATTCAGTTCATGTTATTGTTCCATCAATTAGTTTTTGTTTGGTTTATGATGTGTTTTTTGTTCTCTTCCTAGAAATTTTGTTAGAAATGTTGTTAGTGCGTCTATATGGGGAACTGTATTATTTTTTTCTCAACTTCCCTGGTGAAGTTCCCCATGAGACATTATTGTGAAGTTGTTTCACATGGGATTTTTATGTGCATGCGTTAACTTGCATGCACATTATGCAATACTCAAAAAAATCTTTCACTCCCCCATATCCATATTATGGGGATATTATTTGGTTTCATTCAACGAAAAACATTTTAAACTTTCAACTTTTTTCATTATTGAAAATATACTCACATCAAAATATCACAGCCAATCGTCAAATTGGTGATAAGTTGTACTTTGAAACCTTTAACAAATTAACTTTAACACAACTTTTTGTGGCTGAGATGTTGAGCTTTTATTGAAAAAGGTTTATTAGTATTCTCTGGATGTATGACATTTGGATATAATTTCTATTTATTTGGATAATTATTAAAATGTTATTTATTACTCTTTACATGATAAGGCAGACATTGTTATGCACAGTGACCTACCATACATTTTCATGCTTTTTTGCACTGGTCCCCTGTGGGAATCAAACCCACCCTGGTGTAGGATCTCAACAAGTGAGCCACTGGGGCTACATTTTTCAAACTGCTTCATACTAGCAAAAAATACATTGAAACCAAACATGGGTAACATTGTGTCTCTGAATGATATGACGGGAGCATCCCATTTCCACATTATGTAGGGTGACACCCCTATAGAATGAAAGGTATAAACACATTTAAGTTAGTAGAATTAGACTGTGAGACAGAGTTTTCAAATACAAGTGACAATAAGTGGTGAGATGTAGTTATCAAATATACTTCAAATTCAGTTGATTAAGCCTGCCTGGCAACAGAATAAAAAAGAGTCAGCCTAAAGATTTGCGAACATATTTTTTTCCTGATACAAAAACATAGACAAACAATTACATAGTTACAGACAAAGGCCTCCAAACACATACCCAAAAGAGACATAGATGCCCTACTGTAAATATATAATTTGTCTCATGTGAATTTACACACTGTGCATTTGGAAAGTATTCAGACCCCTTCACATTTTCCACGTGTTGTCACATTACAGCCTTTTTCTAAAATTGATTATATTGATTTTATTCCTTAACAATCTACACATAATAAAGGTTTTTAGAAATGTTTAAAAAAACAAGGTTTTTTAGAAATGTTTTAATCATTTGTGAAAAATAAAAATGAGCCTTGCTCCATGTTGCTCATGTTGACTTTACCGACTTACATCCTCCTATTTTAAACAGCTGTAAAAAATTTGATACTGAGAGGATTGAAATATGCAGTACTATGACCAAGAGCATATTGTTCACAGCTTTTATTTCAGGGTACAGTGGATATGAAAAGTCTACACACCCCTGTGAAAATTCCAGGTTTTTGTGATGTAAAAGAATGAGACAAAGATAAATCATGTCAGAAATTTTCCACTTTTAATGTGACCTGTAAGGCACATGGTTTTGGTATGACAATCCAAACTTTTAAAGATCTTTACTGGGCACTATTGATAAAAAAAGGCTTCTGCCACTGAGAAAGGTTTATAGTTTCAAATTTATCATAACTACCTTAATGCCCATGATTGCAGAAGCTCATATTTTATACCCTTTATCCCAGTCATATACTCCTGTATGGCAGGTAACATTTTGCATTTTAACCAACAGCATTGTAGTATTCAGTGCACCGCCCTCTATCCATAGTGCACAGATTGTTCTCTGGTACACAAGTGATCTCATTATATGGGTTTTCCTCATCAAGAGCATTGATCTGGTCGTATATCTCTTGTAGGGGTAAAGTCATTGGGGAGGCCAGGTAGGAGCATGGGTAAGAATTATTCAGGTGCTGTGGGATATAAGAACAGTCGTCAATCATCCAATGACTGAGAGAACGAGAGAAATAGTAAATGCAAAAGGACACAAGCACAGTTGTAGCTAGGGTCACTTCAGTAGAACATTATAGGGTATGTGCTCTCACAGAAACAGAGAGATATGCAGAGCCTATGTGTTGTCAGTAACCTTCAAGAGTTCCGCGCTGGCGGTAACCACTGCTCACAATGAATGCTCATCTCAAGTGTGCCAAAAAGCACGTGGTTGATCCTAAAGAGTTCTGGAACAATTCCACATTAAGAACCTCACCAACAGTCAAGCATGGTGGATGCAGCATCATGACTGGGGATGCTGTGATGTCAGGCCATCTGTCTGTAAAATATGTATAAACACTAGGTTCCCTTTCATCCCTGTCATTAGGTTTTGGTTGAAGATCTGAGACCATTCAGTGCAAAAAAATGCAAAAATGCAAAAAATTTAATAGGGGGAGAACACTCTTTAATGGCACTGTATCAATTAGCACAAAAGCATTAGTTTTGGAATCCATTACTGCTTTCTTTCGCCAACCGTGAATAGGACTTGATCTCCAACATTTCTCTCAAAACAAAAAGGAAGAACCATTTTGGGAATCAAATTATCCATCGATTTTAGGTGAATAGAGCCGTCTAAATCTCATACTTTACATGCATTTGCAAATTGAGATTAATTTCTACTCATCAAAATTTTATAGGCTGTCCTTAACACAACAGTACAGTTGCATTTCATATTATTTTCAGTGGAAACATTTTGCTATGTCATATTAATGTGCTTAAAACACATTCATTTCTCATGAATGCTTTCTTGCTGAAACCGTCAGTAACACTTGTCAAACCTGTTTCCACTGACATTTTTATGACTTTGATATGTGGTGTAAGATATATTAAACATCAAGGGTGCAAAGTCCTGTCAAATGTCTGAATTTGAGGTTTCATCATTTGGCAGAAAACTCACGCTTTTATTCACTTCAATGAAAAGCATTCACTTTTTTTGGATGTTTGTTTTCTTGCTTTTAACAAGCACAACGTCTGTCAGACTAACACAAGGGAAAACTCAGGAGGCCCTTTTGATCCAGCATCGTTATACTTCCTCTGAACGTAGAGCTCAATGAGTGGCTTAAGCGGGTGATTTAAGTAAGTTTACAAGACAAAATAATATAGTGCCTCGATACTTTCCTGAATATATATTACAGACCTTGGACAAGCCAAATTTCCCCAACGCACAGTATGTCTCCATAATGGAATCTGTGCAGGCTCGATTTGAGTAGAAGGAGAAAAGGCGTATTGCACTAGTCTCACTCGGAAAGAACCCCAAACCTAATATGGTAAGAGGAACAATCTGTTAACTGGAAACCTATGGGTGTGCCCTTTAAACCAGTGCTTCCATTCCAGTGGGCAGGTGGTAATGAATTATTTTGCGGCGAGAAGTGGACAACAAAACTGAGGAACCTAGAAGGGAGTGTGGGGATGGGGCAAGAGCTCAGGTCCTTCTTCGATTTAAGGTGGTAGCAGCCCCAAGTGGCTCAGCCAAGCCGGTGTCAATGCCTCGCAGTTCAAGCACTAACCTTCTAGTTGTGAATGTGTTATGCAAACACTAGACCTAATAAAGAAAGTCCCTTCACAGTCTGGCATTCTATTGATAGGAGTGTTGGATATGAAGGAAAGACATACAAAACATTTTGAAATTGCTACAGTGTTTGCTCCACCCTCAAAGAGCTGCCCTGCCCGCTAATTCTGCAGAGCTGGTACATTCACATCAAAAACCGATAGCAGTTTCAGTAGTTTGCATATCTGATTAATGTTGTGTCAAAAGCCAAAATGAATAAAATATCCTCGCATGTGAAGCGTAATGTTTTTCTGACAGCCATTTTCACACTCAATAAGCACACAAAATGTACCTTTTTGAAGTGTTCAGGTAGCTTAACTTTGGGATGGAGGAACTTTCTCCCTTTGTAAATTACACAGCAGATTAGGAAGAGTAGTAAAAAAGCCACCATCAGCAAAATGACCAACAGTCCTTCAGACATCCTTGGTTCTACAACACAGAGAGAGGACACCATTCATTTTATTTCTCACAGATAAACTGTGCTCAGATTCAGTTCCATTGACCAGCATACAAAAGCTAAAAGAAAGGAGAAGCTCACCTGTGCTCATTAAACATGTGGTATTGCTGTACTCCTTTTCTGTATGGCATAGTGGTACATACATCTGGACCTGAACACAGTACCTAGTGTTGGGTTCCAGTGGTGTCAGCTTGACCTGTTGCTCAGCAGCCTCCTTTATCTCAGACATCTGGGATCACACAGAATGACCATATATTTATAAGAAAGTGAACTGAGTAAATTTTTGATTGAAATACAGTAGGGTGAATCGTTAGGTCAAAAGAAGTTGTCTTTTGACTCATTTCATTTGTGTCAGTAAGGCCTAAAGCACACAGGACCCATTACCAATTAACTGACAACTTAACAGTCAAGATTCTTCGTACATACATATTTTGTGAATGGGTTCGCTTTGACTGCTGGAAGGCTAATAATCACATATGGTTACAAGAACTGCATCTGCTCCACAAACTGCTCCACAAAAGTTCTTGAGTTTGTTGAGCAGAGGCTCTGCGTATGTTGTTCTCCAAAGGTGTGTTAATTATCATCTTCAACAATTAATTAGTTGCATTCATTGTTGCAACTTTTGTCCAATTATCAGTCTTAACACATTTTTCCTTTTTTGTTCTAGTGCACATAAAGTTGTTAGTCGCAGCAGTACGCTGGAGGAACACATGTATCCAGCAAGGAATCCTATTTGCTGCCAGCCATTTTAATAAACTATATAAAAAATTAGGACCGTCAAGTCAGTAAAACAGCTGTTCAAAATAATGATTTGTTGCGAAATGCACATTGAACAAACAACTACACAATGTTATGATACAGAATATTATGATTCAGCGATTTATGTTGTGAGATGATTGGTTTATATTCTTAAGGCAGTAAATACACCTTAACAGCTTTAACTGTAAAAATATATATTATATTTATATATAATATATAATACAATATATAGATCTTAATCAAGAAATACATATTTAGCTCAAAAATCTCAATTATTGCAACCCTGATACACTGAAAAATCTAATGTAAATGCTTAAATGAAAAAAAAATATATTCTGTTACTGAAAAGTATGAATTGTGTCAAAACAGAAATGAAATGTCATTGCTTTTTAGTTTGTAAAAGCAATAGCAATTGCAGCATTGGCATGCAAGACACAGATGATAGTAATGCAATCAAATACGGAGGACCGTGTTTCAGAAAAATGGAGAGGCAAAGCAAGCTGGTTTCAAAGTTAGTATACTGACAAATTGGCAACAACAGAGAGATTTGCTGCAAGGGACCCATTAAGTCAATGGATGGAATATGTTGAGCTCCTAGTACATAATAGAATGGCTATTATATGTAGAAACTTAGGTAGCTAGCAGCTGGCTATGAAGCACTACAAGCCCACTGGCTCCCCCGTGTTGTCCCTGTCCCTGTCCATCTGGTCATGCTTCCGACCTGGACTAAGTTTAAATAGACTCTGGACTCAGCCCACATGCATTTATTAATTATTACAATTTGTACTCTTAAAATGTTCACCCGGCACAGCCAGAAGAGGACTGGCCACCCCTCTGAGGCTGGGTCCTCTCTAGGTTTCTTCCTAAATTTCAGCCTCTTAGGGAGTTTTTCCTAGCCACTGTAATTCAACACTGTTGTTTGCTCCTTGGGGTTTAAGGCCGGGTGTTTTGTAAAAGCACTTTGTGACAACTGCCGATGTAAAAAGGGCTTTATAAATAAATTTGATTGATTGACTGAATGTTAATAATTACAAAAGTAAACATAGTATCATAAATCTGAATACAAGCAACTCAAGTTGGGCCAGACTGAACATCTTGGCATTGGTTTGGACTTGATAGCTTAAAAATGTAGGAGGAGATGTGTCTAGAATTTAACTTTTTTACCATTCAAGTCTATGGACACTTTTTTCCCATTGAAATACATTGGTGGCTCATTTAAATATTGATATAGTTTAAAAAGTATAATAGCTATCAAAAAGATCTGCTCAAGCAACCCGAGTTTGAGCACATGGGGCGTTTTGGAGTTGGATTCGTGTTTATAGCTTTTACCGTTTAATCTGTAGTGCTGGAGGAATAATAATAAGATGAAGTATGGGAGAAACCTATAGTTGTGCTTTGCCTTTGGCAAGCACACATAATGATAATAATAAGAATAAGTATTTGTTGACGGGAGTGAACGCTGGCGCGGTTGGCTGCCGCGCCAGCTGTCATTTTTGTCCTCTGACTTTGATCTCTCGCTTTCTCTACTGACCTTAGCAAGGCTTTAATCCTCTCCATGGAGGTTTCTTGGCTCTCGCCCCCTTTTTTTTTTGACTTAGGGGAGTTTGAACCAAAGCGTATGGGCGATCCCTTTGGTCGTACAATCGGGCAGTAAAACGTGTACATTTGCGCAGCAAAGGTAAAAATTTTGACTCTGGGGAGTTCGGACCGAAGCGTATGGGCGATCCCTTAGGTCGTATAATTGGGCGGTAAAGCCCTGGACTTGCTCTACCTGCCCTGGACTTGCTGCCCGACTGTGGAAAACCTCTGACTTGCATCCCATTTGAGAGCGGTGGAGCGCCGAGGGCCTCTAGAGCATTTTTCTTGAATTACAATTTGGCAGGAGGCATGTACAGGAAGCCAGTAAAACTAGCCTCCTACCAGCCAATTGGGCAGCCTTTTTTTTGTGCTAACATGGCGTCAATGTAAAATGCATGCCCATTCATTTTTGTCCAAAAAGCTAGGACCGGGCCTTCCTAGTGTAATTAGCATAATTAATGTTGACTAGCTATTAGGCTGTTACCTATGCTGATTAGCGTATTTAGCATTAATTTGTTATTAAGCTGTATCTTTAGAACCATGCGAGCTACAGGAAAAAAAACTGACTCTCATTCAAAAGTTTAGACTATTCCCAGTACATATAATGAAACCTTTATTGATTTTACGTATGCTAATTAGCATATTTACCGTTAATTAACTATTAGGCTGAATCTTTTGATCCATTTGAGCTACAGATACGAAACCAACTTTGTTTCACACGTTTAGGCTATACCCACTGCAATGTATGAAACAGTACTTGATTTTACATATGCTAATTAGCGTAATTACCGTTAATTAACTATTAGGCTGTATCTTCTGAAGTGTTCAAGCTACAGATACGAAACCAACTTTGTTACACCGGCTTAGGCTATCCTTACTTCCAATTAGGAAATGTTTATCGATTTTACATATGCTAATTTACGTAATTAGCATTAATTAGCCATTAGGCTGTTCCTTTTCAACCGTTCAAGCTACAGACACAAACCTGAAGTTGTTTCACCAGCTTAGGCTATCCCCAGTTCATATAAAGACACGATTATTGATTTAACTTATGCTAATTTGCGTAATTACCGTTAATTAACTATTAGGCTGTATCTTTTGAACCTTTTTGGTGCTACAGACATGAAACCAACTTTGTTTCACACGTGTAACCTATCCCCATTGCAACTTAAGAAACGGTTAGCGATTTTACGTATGCTAATTAGCGTTATTAGTTTATAGATTCTCATTCAAGAGTTTTGACTGTTTCCATTTAATGTAATGACATGTTTATTTTACGTATGCTACTTTGCGTGATTAGTGTAAATTAACTATTACGCTGTAGCTCTTCAACCGTTCAAGCTACAAACACGAAACCAACTTATGTTTTACCAGTTTAGGCTATCCCTCCTTCAAATTAGGAAAAGTTCTTTGATTTTAAATATGCAAATTTGCGTAATAAGCGTAAATTAACTACTAGGCTGTAACTTTTGAGCCGCTCGAGCAACAGACACAAAACTGACGTTGTTTCACCAGTTTAGGCTATCCCCAGTTCATATAATGAAACCTATATTAATTTTACCTATGCTAATTAGCGTAATTTCCGTTAATTTATCATTAGGCTGTATCTTTTGAACCATTTGAGCTAAAGACACGAAACCAAATCTTTTACACCAGTTTAGGCCTACTTCGAATTAGGAAAAGTTTATTAATGTAACATATGCTAATTTGCGTAATTAGAATTAATTGCATAATTAGAATTAGTTTAGCTATTGCTGTTCATAAAATGACACGTTAATTTATTTTACGTATGTAATTTGCGTAATTAGCATTAATTAGCTATTAGGCTGTTTCTATTGAACCGTTCATGCTACAGACACAAACCAATATTGTTTCACACGTTTAAGCTATCCCCACTGCAAATTAAGAAGTGGTTATCGATTTTACATATGCTAATTAGTGTAACTCGTTTTTATCACCTACTAGGCTGTATATTTTGATCCATTCAAGCTACAGACATGAGATCTGTCATTGGTAACACTTTTATTAGCTTTAACTATGTCATGTATGCTAATTTATGCAAATTACCCTCACCAACAGTATCTCCTTAGCCTTAAAAAATAGACTCCAAACCTTTCGATAGGTAAACTATTTCACACCATAAATATTTTTTAAACAGCTAGCAAGCACACCACATTTTATTCAGAAAATGTACTTGTCTAGTTATCATTAGGGTTTCAGCAGTTCACTGGTGAAACCCTATTGTGTTTGTTCCGGATCATTATTATTATTAGGGTTTCAGCAGTTCACTGGTGAAGCCCTATTGTGTTTGTTCCGGTTCATTATTAGGGTTTCAGCTGTTCACTGGTGAAACCCCACTGCGTTTGTTCTGGTTCTGGTTTGTTCTGGTTCTGGTTTGTTCTGGTTCTGGTTTGTTCTGGTTCAAGGGCCCAGGACTGCAACTTCTGATGCAGTGGCATGCATGTTGGCCTCATGGTGGCGCTGTCATAAGCGTCCAAAGTTGCACTTTTTGGAAGCTCACCACACCCACCCATTGTAACCTAGAGTCTTAAAAATTGGTACGTAGGTGTATCTCCTCATGAATATCAAATTACGCATCTGGGATTTGTGGATCTGGGACCCATAAAGTCCGCCATGATGGATTTTCAGCCGTTTTGGATTTTTTGAAAAACACAAAAATGTACTCCTCTGCCACCAAATGTCCAATCCTCACGTAATTTGATATTTGGCATCTAGGGACCATGGTCTTCAAAAGTTATATCGGCCAGACCATTATGTCAAAAAACATGGATGCTATTGACCAATGAACATGTGAGGGGGCGTGGTTTTGCACATATATGTGGTTTTGCACATATATATATCTCCTACAAGGATAATGGTATAATAATTCTGCTGGTACGTTTGTTGACAAGGACCATACGG
>JACXGI010004058.1:0-56782 GCA_016801175.1 Esox masquinongy
ATATATATATATATATATATATATATATATATATATATATATATATATATATATATATATATATATATATATATATATATATATATATATATATATATATATATATATCTCTAATAACTATTAGATAAATGTGATTACAGGTTTTATGCAGCCCTCCATACCCCTGTAGCTCCAGGCAGGCTTCCTCCTGCTGTTTCTGCAGCTCTATTATCAATCCTTACTGGGGCGCCATATCTCTGGTCTCACGCACACACACGTCTCTGGTCTCGCGCACACATCTTCCTCAGTTCCATCTTTTCTCCTTCCTCCTTACTCCTTCCCTGATCAACGCACATTCCTCTCCTCAACTCTCTTAATGTTAGACCTTTGTCTCCCCACCGGTCATCTCCCTCCCAGAAGTCAACAGCCCCAGCCACACTTAGAAGTGTCACCATAACTTTCACTTTTAGTATTCTTGTTTCTCTGATGCTGGTTGTACGATACATGAGCTTAGGGTCAGGTGTATCCGTCACTGATATTTGAGAGACAAAAATTCCCCAGGTTGTTTCCTACTACTACTCAGTGTTTTAAAATGTGTCATTATAGCAGCACAGAATCGGCAATGCCCCTCAGGGGGATCTACAATAATAATAGACTAAAAAAAGTTTAAGGCTGCTTTGAGCCACAGATCATTGTAAAAATGTTAACAGTGTAATGAAATTGTTTTTGTGAGACAGAAGATAAGTTGGAGGTATGGAGAATCCTGGAAAAAACAAGTGAAGGACCTTTTAGTGTCTTGGCACTTCGTTGCCAAGACAAAACTACAGGAAATATAGTTTTGTGTGAGGCTCAGCTTTGTTAGCATTAGTGTTTTCCCAGCATGAGCGTTGGCCCTAGATGTCTACTGAATCTTGCAGTAATACATACATTCAGTAACTTACTGTTCTCCCTCAATTTGGTTTTCCCACAACTTTATTTTGGACACCTGCATAAATCGCATTCAATTACATGAATTATTTGTTATGAATTAATTAGATAAAGAATGCACTGCAGCTGAATAGTTATTCACTATTCAAATAAAATAATTTCCAACTGTAAGCTTGTGCCCCCCGAACCCTAACCTTGGGTAGACCAGGAAGTTAAGAGTCACGGAATCAGAATGTTGGTAGGGTGTGGGATGTGACTGGATGGTCTGTGTGTGTCTTATAGGGGGTGAAGCCTGGCAGCTTTGACAAAGTGGCCATCCCCGAAGTGAAGGAGATCATTGAGGGATGCATCCGACAGAACAAGGATGAGAGGTCAGCTCACATTCTGCTCATTTAGAATACTTATCTAGAATGATTTAAGCATCATATCCAGCTACAGATACAGTGAGAATATTCACACTCATGCATCCACCTTCTGAAAATAATACATGTTTTGAATTGTTTACAATGTGTCTATGTATATTTATTTAACTAGTCATGTCTCTCTCTCAATCCCCTCTACCTGTCTCCCAGGTACTCTATTAAGGACCTGCTGAACCATGCCTTCTTCCAGGAGGAGACAGGGGTGCGTGTGGAGCTGGCTGAGGAGGATGACGGAGAGATGGAGGCCATCAAGCTGTGGCTGAGGATAGAGGACATCAAGAAGCTGAAGGGGAAGTACAAAGACAACGAGGCCATTGAATTCTCCTTTGACCTCAGCAAGGATGTCCCGGAGGACGTGGCCCAGGAGATGGTGGGTGCCCCAATGAACCGTGTTCCAAACGGCTGTGTTGACCAGGGACATAGGGAGGAGGATGCTATTTACAACTGTTTGTCATCTTTCCCAATAATTAAGAATCCTTGATTTTCAAACAACTTCTAGACTAGAGAACAGTGAATGTGTTGAGTCCTAACAGTGCCCTGGTCTCCTGTCTGTCAGGTGGAGTCTGGCTATGTATGTGAAGGGGACCATAAGACCATGGCCAAAGCCATCAAGGACCGGGTTTCTCTGATTAGCAGGAAGAGGGAGCAGAGGCAACAGGTGAGTTCCCACCCAATGGAGTCTTGGCTCTGAAGCCTAGGTGAATGTTAAGTTGTGCGGTATTTCAATGAAATGAATGAAACTGAGATTAACCTCTTGTAATTTATTTGAAGGTGAGAGAGGAGCAGGAGAAGAGGAGGCTCAAGGAAGAGCAGGGCCAACAACAATTGCAGCAACAACAGCAACTGCAGCCGAGCCAACAACTACCTGGGGTCCAGTCTGGTCTAGAGCCCCCACAACCAGCCCAGCCTCAGGCAGCCCCCCAGCTAGGCCAACAGGGTGCTTCCTATGTCCCAGCCCAGCCCACCCAGCTGCCAGCCCAGCCCAACCTGCCGATGGCCCCATACATGCCCCCCCAGACAGCACAGGGGGGTTCCTATATACCCCAGCCTACAGGGCAGCTACCGCTCTCTGCCCCATTATCGGCCCAGGCTGCTGTGCATCCAGAGTTGGAGGCTCCAGAGGTGGACCCACAACAGACTGAGAAAGGTCTGTTGCCTTAGTTTTTCATCTGTTTTTGCTTTCAAGGCTCTGTAGAATTGACCTAGTTTGGTCTTATCTAGCATTTATATCAACTGACCTTCTCCCCATTCTTTACCCATCCTTTCAACCAATCAAATTACAGATCGAGTTCAGGGTTCTTCCATCCTTTCAGAGACCCACCCAGTTCAGCCAGTGGTGTCATATAGCTCTCTGCCCAGTCAGCAACCTCAACCACAGGCCACGTACCCACAGGCTCCACCCTCTGTCCAAACCAACCAATCCCAGCAGTCCATGGTGAGTGTCCTTCCTTTGGCACACAGTGCCAAAGAATGTGATCTTAATGGGATGGTTCATCCAAAAATAATATCCGCTTACCTCAAGTAGGTCATTCAGGCACATAATCATTTTTTAAAACAATCCATTATTCAGCTCTGTCTCAGTCAGTAATTAGCGTTATTAGCATCGTACACATTAATGAATGGAAACCATACGTAGAGTACCCCTATCGCAAAGCTGCATTGCAAGTGGAAAACTACTCTAAAACACTCCAAACTAAGACAGGTGGTGTTGTTTACCTCAGAACATGATGGTGTTGTATTCCTAAAAAAAGTTTTAATTTTCACAAACTAGTTCTCATTTCAAATAAATGGGTACTTCCTGTGTTTACCGGTCAGTTTTGTTCACAATTGTATCAATCCACGTGTTCGTTAGGGAAGTGTATGCTGTTACGAACCCTGTGGCTCTAGCAGTCTAGGGTGGATGGTACAGAGACCCGTAACATAAAACTCATGCAAATTAGTGTAGTGTAAAGGCACAGTGAGAACAAACGACACAGACAACCAAAGCTACCGTCAAACAAAACGTTTATTATAAACACACGGTAAAGGGGCTGACCCAAGAAATTAAATAATATAGTCCAAACACCCCTAAACTGAACTTGCCTGCCTCAAGAACCGCTTAGCTGACTACTAACCAATACAAAAATACAGTGGGTGGTCCACTCAGTTCTAACTAGTGTTTTTAGACAAAGTTTTCCTACAGGTTGTGTATGCCCAAGGGCGACTTGCTGAAAAACCCCTTTTCCCAGGGACACAGGGATAAACAAAAAACACAGGTTGAACAAGGACTAAACAGCACACAGCAAACAATTGACTAGACAACACCAAACAAAACACAACAGCAATACATATTCACATGAAACAGGACAAAGTGAGATATATGTGCTAAACTAAGTGATGTATGAATGAACAAAGTGTCTGTCTAGCAAAAGGGTATGTATCTCAAGAGTGTCTATGTCCATGTGGGGTAAAGCAAAAGAGTCTCTCTGGGAGAACCAACTGACTGGGTTTTTAAACCAGGGATGTGATTGGGTAAAGGATAAAAGGAACAGGTGGTGCAATTAGGATGGATGTCCACTGATTGGTCCACCTCAGCAGTCAGGCGATGCACTCATGACTGCCAGGTGGGAAACACCAACGAGCACAATCAGGAACATAAGAGACAACTGGGGAACGGCAGGAGGGGAAAACCATAAACGCACATACAGGGTACCTGCATGCGTAACATATGCACAGTAAACGAAAATTAGTATTCGCTAACTAGAAAGCAAGTTACCTATTCTGTCTTTCATATTCACCTTGGAGAGTCAGACTTAATTTGCTTGAGAGAGAAGTGTACAGTTTAAAAAATGTGTTTTGGAATAGTTTTCCCCTTGCAATGCAGCTTTGCAATAAAGGTTTCCATTCATGAATTTGGACGATGCTAATAATGCTAATTACAGACTGGGACAGAGCTGAATAATGGATTTGGATGTTTGAAAAAATAACTGTGTGTATTCAGGAATATTGTTTGGCAAGTGGACTTTGAGAAAAATATGAATTTTTGACGAACTATCCCTTTAAAGTAACAGTAACTCCTGTCTCTGTACAGTGTATCATAGAATCTAAATTCACTTCTAATTCAAAAGCCTTTATTGGCATGGGAAGAAAGTGGAATAGACAATCGAAAAATACTAATCATCCTCCCTTTCTCTCCTGTTTGTCAGGTGGTTTCTGGTGCCCAGCCTGCCACTGTTGTTTCTGGGCCTCCCAGTTCCCAACCTGCACCTGGGGCTCCACAACAGGTACATATCACCATCACAATCCAACTTCAGCATCACACCGTAGCATAGACCCAGACACATGAATTAGTCTGGATCACAGGTTTCTGTGTGCTGTTACCCAAGGTCCAATATGCACCTGTTGTTCAAAATAATGGAGGACCCTCTTTCTCTGGATTCTTTCTTCAGTCCTACTGCTCTCCTTTTTTAAATCACTTTCTGCTTAGAATTTCCTTTTGTCAGCTCCTTTCTTTGGTTAGTCTCTGCTTGTCGGTCTCTCTGCTTGTCGGTCTCTCTGCTTGTCGGTCTCTTATCTCTTACTGTTTTTTTATTATAGTACGGAGGTTACTACCACCCATCGCTCCCCACTAAGGTAGATAAAATGTCCCTTTGAAACACACACCTCTTCCCTCTGCTCTTTCTCCCATAGCCCTGTCAATATAGAGTGCCCTCCACTAATATTGGCACCCTTGGTAAATATCAAGCGTTAGCAAAACTCAGACAGAAAGTCCTCTTCCAGGCCAATTATTAACATCTTCAGTTGATTTAGACTTCTTAATTATTGCCCTGATAGTGGTGATGGGAATTTTCAATCGTTGAGCTATTTTCTTAAAGCCATTCGCTAATTTTTGCAGCTCAACAATCTTTTCTCACACATCATTACTGTATTCTCTGGTCTTTCCCATAGTGTTTAATGACTATGATTATTTGGCCTGTGTGTCGACTAATATTTATACCCCAGTGAAACAGGTAGTCATGGCTTACCACTGGGAATATACTTAATTTACATCTAATTCATCAGAATTTCAGCGTCTGTCAATAACTGGCACACATGTTTTGGCGGAATTTTTTTTCCCAATAATTTTTACTTAAATTTAAGATTCGATTTTGGTGAATATTTTGAATGAAGGACCAAGGGTATAAAACAGAAAAGATTTATTTTTGTATCCAGGCCATTTTGCTCATATGTACCAAGGATGCAGTATTACTGGAGGCCGGTGTATATGTGCTATCCTCAGTGCGAGTGTTAAATCCATACTATGAGCACTGAACTGAAGCTTGTTGAGGCTGTTTTCTGTGCTGCCCGTGATCCCTTGGGTAGGTGCCTTGGGGATCTGGATGTTGGACAGAGTCTTGTTTGTCTTCTATGTAGGAATGGCAGATTGAATGTTTCGATTTTTCTAATCTTCACTCCTCCCCTTGTAGGTGCCTCCCACCTCTCAGCCTGTTCCTCCCCTGCACCTGCAGCAGCCACAGCTAGAGGGCATCAGTGCACCTCACAGCCAGAGCTCAGCACTGCCACAACTCCAGCCGGCAGCCCAGCAAATACAGGTGAGACACCAACCAGCAATCCCAGCTTGCACTGCGGCTAATGCTACGACACCAAACAGCATGTATTCCATCTAATGTAGTGTCCTCATTCATTTCCTTTTCCATTCTTTCCATCCTTTTTTATTTTCTGCTTCTTGAATAATGGCTCTGTGGCTCTGCACTTTCATTCTCTTGCATGCTGCTGCTTCTTCCTGCATGCTGTCAGTCATGGGCCAATGAACCAAGCCCTATCCTGTCTCCTGCAATCAACGCAGAGCACCTCTACTTCCTCTATCAGGCCACAAACCTATCTGTGCAGCAGGTACACTCAGGCCAGCGGGATGTGTGTTCATGTTGCTTAGTTGGTTAAGGAGCCTACAGACCCTTCCAACAACAAGTCAACCTGTTCTCTCTGACTGTTTGTGTTGTACACATTTCAGGCCCCTGTGAGTGTTTCTCAACCAGGCGAGCCAACAGCAGGCCAGACAGCTCTGGCACCTCAGTCTGTGGAGAGGTAAGGCATGACAACAGCTTTACACCTGAGCAGACATTTCTGCTATTGACTGTGTTCTATTGAAAATTCAGCTATATTTGTGTTAATTGATGTCTACACAGTGAATGCAGAAACCTGATCCATTTCCTTTCCCCCCAGTTGTCTGTCAGATGCAGCGTCAGGTCTGAGTGACGGCTGTGAGGGGGTGTCAGGAGGTAGACACGAGGGCCGGTCCATGATCAAGCGGCACCAGCGGCGCTCCGTACGCAGTCGCTCCCACCACGAGAAGACCACCAAGGCCAAGCTCAATGTTCTCAATGTATGAGTTAAATGGTTACAATCTTCTCCCTGTTGGTGGAGCTCTCGCTCCCTGGCTTGTACCTTGTGACTGACAATACTTTCAACATTACCACGCTTTCCGGAAATACCAGAAATTTTATGTGGAGTATTCCCTGGAATCATTAAGGAAGTTAGCAGGAATTGTGAAATTTTCTGATTCTTGGGAGTATTCAATCTGGAATTTCAGGAAATCCTTGTCTACAGATGTCTGGCCTCTTACTCCTCCCCCCTCTTCAGATGTCTCTGCCTCTTAACCCATCTACAGATGTCTGGTCGTGTTTGAGCTGCTGTTTTCTGACAAGAGTTTTGATCTGGCTTTCTCTATTTCAGATCTCTAACATGGGGGACCGGGTAGCAGAGTGCCAGCTGGAGACCCACAACAGGAAGATGGTGACCTTCAAATTTGACCTGGATGGAGATAATCCTGATGAGATTGCTGCGATCATGGTAATGAGAACAAATGACCAAGTACTGATCTGAATTCTATTAATCTTGATCAAAACAATTAAGTTTTTCCTAAAGCTTTGTTGCGTCAAGAGTAATGGAATTGCTTTTTTTTTTATATCTCTGCATGGGAATCTGGAACTAATCAGCATGAATTGTGGGTATTAGAGTTTTGTATGTCCTTTTCTCAGGTTGTGAGTGAGTTCATCCTGGAGAGCGAACGTGATTCGTTCATTGAGCAGGTTCGTGAGGTTATCGAAATGGCGGACGATAAGGGAGAGGGCCTGAAGGAAGGCTACACTCAACCGCCCTTTACTCAGGTACCATGCTTTGACAGCGCACAGCAACGCTTCTTCCTTCACTACTGTACCTGCCAACTGACTGCTGGGAAGTGTTTAGTTGACATGCTGTTGTCCTCCCTACACAGATAGTGATAGATGACCCCTCACAGCAGTCTGACATGCACACTCCTCTACCTGGTAAACAACTTTACACACGACCATTTAGTGAAAACGATTGTCTGAACATCACCTCCTCACCCTTCGGCCCTCTACCTCCGCCCAGGTGTTCTTCCCAGTGTTGCTGCCCAGGTTGTCCACTCTGCTGGTCGAAGGTTCATTGTCAGCCCCGTCCCAGAGTCCCGTCTGAGGGAGCAGTTCTTTGGCCCTTGCTCTGCTAACACCTCGTTTGGGGACGAGCCCACACCAGGTAATGAGTGGAACTCTGGGTCGTAGTGCCCCACTTCCAACCATGTTTGAGAACTCTAAAACCTGGCCTGGGGATTGTTAGTACCTTTGTGCCGCGTTTCCGCTGGTGCTTTACCCCGGCACCAGGGTCACACCGGTGATTTATGCCAATGTTGGCTCCAGACTTTCCTGTTTCCACTATACATTTGGTACCAAGGACTTAAGGAGGGGCTCAGGTGGGGAGGGAGGAGTAAACTATCAATGCAATTTAGTTTTCCGGTTCCAAAAAATAAAAGGCGATATTTTTCTGGTAGTAAAATAAAATAAACAATGACGCCATGCTCAGTTTGTTTACAATACCGCGTTTGAACTTGAGTAATAAAACTAATTTCTTCCTCAAACTCCTGCAACCGGCTCCTTCTCCACCTACACTCGTAACACTGGAACTGTAAGCCAGTGTATTCATTTTATTTAGTTTTGATAAGTATTTTGTCAAAACTATCTACCTTTAATAGAAGGATTGGGGGGAATTCTTAGGTAATTTTGCGTTGGGTTCTGCAGGCTACTGTCTCAGCGCTCCGTTTTCTATTGAGTCAATTGTATCGTACCACATTCGGTCGTTCCAACTCTTTCCGTTGAGTCTTTGCTTCCCTGTACTGTTGCTTCATTTTCTTTGTTTTTTCCGGGATCTGTTTGTTACATTGGATGAAAACCATTACAAGAAGCCTAAAGACTAAGCAAATGATATGCTACACATCGCCATTGGAATAGAACAACATGCGTTTTCACACCACATAACGCGTCAATCCACAAAGCCCGCCCTCAGTCCTAAAGTCCGGGACTTGGCACCAAGTGAGAGCCGGGCCATTCGGCCATGGCCTAGTGGTCAACTGGCGCTGGCCCGTGTCAGTGGAAACAGAAAAAAATGTGGACTTTAGGGTAAAACACCAGTGTTTGGCACTAGTGGAAACACAGCATTGGCGTCATGAGGATATTTGTAAGGATACAGGTTATGGAAGTGAATCTTTTTTGTCTCTGTTTCAGTGAGTCTGGGTCTGTCCCTGTCAGCCCCCTCAGGCCGCCTCCAGCAGGCCTTCACTGAGATGAGGCAGATGCATGGGGAGAGACGTGCTACCATGAGCAACATAGCAGAGTCACACCCCAGCATAGTCCCCTGTTCCCAGGCTGGCCTGCGCCCCTCCTCCCCTCCCTTCCTGGTTTCCCGAGACCCTACAGCCCCCACCATCTCATCCTCAACTCTACCTCCAGTCTCTGTCATCTCCTCTGGGTCCTCCTCTCTTCCCCCTTGTCAAGTTGCCACTGGGAGGGTGTCTCCAACCCCAGCCCCTGTAACCACTGATGCAACACCACATTTCCAGCCTGGCTTCCAACCTGCCCCAATTACATCCACTCCCCTGGCTGCTTCTCAAGCCATCCCGGCCTCCCTGCCTCCAGCCTCTGCCCCCGTACCTCCTGTCTCTGGAGCTACACCCTGTAACTCTGAAACTGTGCCCAGCTCAGAGCAGCAGTCTGCCGCTAACCCTGTTCCTATCCAGTCCTCTCAACTCATCAGTTCATCTGGACCTGTCACTCAGTCCACCTCATCCCAGTCTCAGCCTGTCCCAGCCTCCGTCCCTTTGGCACAGGCCCCGACCCCCTTTCCACCCTCCACTCAGCCCTCCCAGCCTGTGGACTCAGATGGGGGAGAGTCCCAATCCAAGGTCCCTGGTATAGATGACATCCATGCCCTGGATAAGAAGCTACGCTCCCTTTTTAAAGACACTTCCTCCGCTGACGCTGGCAACACTGGGACCACCTCTCCACCCACAGAAACAGTTTCCCCTCCACCTGGTGCAGCCCTGGTGCCCCCCTCCAACCTGTCCCTCACTGCAGGGGGACAGGGTGCTTTGGGCCCCAGTTCCATCCCCGGACAGGACGTCACTCCAGGGGGACTCGCCCAGACACCCTCAGATCAGTCTGGTCAAGCCACCGGAGCACAGGTACAGTGACTGTTTTTCCCTCTATTCTTTCTGCAGTTGTGTTGTTACTTGGGTGTTTTTTACCCTCCTAGTTTTGTAATGATGACATGTTCCTGTTCTGCTTTGTTTTGGTGACTCTGAGTAGGCAGGTACACCAACCTCTGAGCAACTGCCTCCATTCCCAGGACCAAACCAGGTCAGTCTTATGGAATGTTTTGAAGTATGGTCTATTTGCAGTGATATTAATAATGTATTATTTGAACTGTTTGTTATGGTGTGCTTGTTTTTTCTGAATTAGTTACATTTAGTTGTGAAAGTTAGTAGTACTGAATGTGTTTAGCGTGGTGGTTTCTGTGTGAGTTTGAAACTTTGCAGGTTGGAACCACATAACAACCTGAATTCATCGTGATAGGCCACGCAGTTATACACATTTAGCCATGGGACCAACAGACCATTATGCAACGTTGTAGCCAATCTTCTGTGATTCTACACATTTTACAATGTGTAGAGAAAATTGCTTTTTTTTTACTAAGTTTATCTATACGTCCTCACAAGAAAGTTACCTTTTTATGTGTTCATAATTTGAGTAGGAGCCAATGTGATATTTTGAGGTATTTTTATAAACAACATCCCTTAAGGATCTATGCAACCATACTCTAAGATATGTGTATCTATTTGAGACCATGTGCGTTCATTGATTGTCTAGGAAAACATGACATTTTTGGTAAAATTCTTAAATGCTATTCTTGCTAGTTTGTTGGTCAACGCAACAAATCAAAGCCATCAGTTCTGCTGGGGACACAAAAACAAGGACTGTCTCAGAGTTATTTGTCTGTCTCTGTGTGTGAAATTATCATTTGTTTCTCACAGTCTTCCTAAATAGCAAGTGTAGGCAGTGAAATGCTTAGGTAGGGCCCTACCCAAAGTAGAGTTAAAAAAAATCCCCAAAAAACAAATGAGATGGTAAGACAATATTATTTTGGTTTATAATGAATGTTATGCTAGAGAACAATATTAAATGTCAGTAACGTGTGTCTTGTTCCTACAGCCTGTGGGAAGTCAAGACAGCCAGCTGAAGAGAGCTCTGAGTCCAGAGACCGTCCCAGGGGGCAACGGGGCAGTCCCTGCTGCCACAGGGGTTGTAAAATTGGGACGCTTCCAGGTCTCCGTTGCATCAGATGCAGGCACCAGCAGCACTCCAGACCCGCTCAACATCGCCTCCTCTTCCTCCCTCACCCCCTCATCCTCCTCCTCTTCATCCTCCTCTTCCTCTTCCTCCCTCTCCAGTCCAGAGAATACTCTCCACCGCTCCTCCTCCATCTCCAGAGGGGTCAGAAGAGGAGACTCTGTAGATGGTCTCTCTACTGTCCCAACACAGCCCACCACCATTGGACGTTTCCAGGTGTCCACCAGTGCCAGTCTTAGCTCCGCCTCTAAAGTGGGCCGTTTCTCAGTGACACCAGCGACAGCAAATCCTACAGACCCTTCAGCATCTAGCCACTTCCATCAGAACGGCCCATCCTCTTCAACGACGTCTGATCCCCAAAATTGCAATCCCGCCATGAACAACAGCTTGTTTCACAGTTACATTAGCAGCGACAATGAGGACGACTCTGGACCAGAAGATGAGGCCTTCCAGATGGAAATCAGCCGCCTTCGAGAGAAGTATGGGCTCTCTTTTACAGTGAAGGATCAAATAAGCATGATTATTTGTGACTGTACTGTAAATATAGGTAAACACTGTCTATCTCTGTGTCCTATGACCCTTCAGACACATGATGGAGATTCAGACCCTCTACTCCCGTCAGAAGGAGGAGATAGAGGCTCTGTTCACCAAGCTGGGTAAACCACCTCCCTCGGCTGTCCTCTCCCCAGCTGTGGCCATGGCTGGGGGACGACGTAGGCCCAAGAGCAAGACTAGCAAATTGTCCCGAAGCAGTGGCCAGCCCAGTCCCCTGCACTTAGGTAACAGGTGTTTTGATTTATCAGTCAAGTTTTCTATCTATTGAGGGTCTGTCTGTGCCCTGCAAAATGGTAATGAATATAAAACGGCTGCTATCTCAAAGTGTAAATGTGATGTGATTAGTTGTTTCTCTCCTCAACTCTCTGCTTGGTGTTGATGTGTTTAGGAGCCCCAGTCTCAGGCCAAAGCCCCCAAGCCTCCCCTCCTAAGCAGACGACTCCCCCCACAGCTGGTGTCTCTGAATCAGGCAGCCAAACCTCTCTCCCGAACCTCAAATCCTCCCCCTCTTTGCCTAGCTTCAGCACCTCCACCATGGGTAAGTGAACCCGGACAATGTCCTATTGTCTATGATTCTTCACAAGTTCTATAAATGAAAAGTAATATTCATCAAACCTTGACATGATAATTCTTCAATTGAGAAGGCTAGCTTGATCGAGAAATTGGTCAGCCATATTCTGAGTTCTGCAGCCGTAGTTTGCCAGTACAATCCGGCTTCATCCCTTGGTTGTGCCATATCAACCTAGTTGTACAAAGTGCAGTGCAAATTGGCCAGTACTGTTCTGGTTTCAGGGAAGGAATGTCTACAAGAGTTCCTTTGTCATGTAGCACTCTAGCAACTCCTTGTGGCAGGTCAGGCACCTGTTATCTAATTGTTTTTTTTAGCCAGAGTTCTTGGTCCCAGCTTACTTCCTGGTTGAGTCAGCTCTGTGGGAAAAAAGCTGCATTGCTTGGCTGGACTTTTGGAGGATGCTTTGACTCTTAAGTAGGACTGCTACGATTTTTTGACTGAGTATAGTCCGTCGAGGATGGTCTGAGATTTAATTTACGTTTAAGAGGTGAATAAGGGCTCAAGTAGTATATTGTTTTTGTATTTTAATGTGCAAAACATTACAAAGAAAGTCACCATGAGTGGGGTGAGAGAGCGGGGGTGTCTGCTTGTGAGTTAATTGTTAGGTTTTAGTTTTTCAAAATATTTTTCTGATTTGTGACCGCTTCAGCTTTCAAGGTACAATAGGTGATGTCACAACTTTGGTGATACTAGTGGTCAAATTGTGGGGTTAAAAATGTATCAGTTGGAATGTTAATGGTTTGGGCCATAATAATTAGAGGGTCAGCGTTTTTGCCCACCTTAAATCCTTGTCAGCTGACATTGTTTACTTACAGGAAACACATTAAGTGTAGTGCACAGGCCCAATAATGCATCAGGTGGATAGATCAGATATACCTGGCTTGGGGGGTAGTAATTCTAATTAGGAAAAACAGGCCTTTTATTTATTTATTCTCAATTGTAGATCCCAGTGGGAGGTTTATTGTTGTGATCAGCACTTTGCATTCCATACCTATAACGCTTGTTCATCTATATGGACCCTGCAATTTTTTTTTTTCTGAGTCTTTTTTTGGCAATTCTGAAATCTTGCAAATGCAGACCAGGAAGGCATTGAAAAAATGTATGGGTGATTGTCAACTAAGATAGATGCATTGAGGGCACTGGAGGCAGACATTACACTAAAGGAGGTCTGTTTGTCTATTTCTTACTTCCTAAATAATAAAGTACCGGAACCCGGAGATATGATATCGACCATGAAGCACTTTGGTTTTGGATGTCAGTTTATTGACTGGATTGGAATTATATTCAGACACCTATTGGCAGTGGTGGTAACCAACCAGAAAGTCTCAAACCTATTTAGGTTATTAAGAGGGACACGACAAGGGTGTCTGCTCTTGCCTTTGTTTGTCGTAGCTATTGAGCCCCTGGCCCCAATGGTTCATGCCTGCCCTGACATTGCCTCAGTTCAAATAAAGAATACATCACATAGCTTATCACTTTGCTGGTAAATTATATTTAACTCAGCCCCAAACCTCTTTTCCTCCTCTGCTGCAGCTGACTAACATTTTTGGGTCATTGTCTGGGTATAGGATTTTGGGGATAAGAGTAAATTGATGCCTTCTAACCATTTCAAAAACAAAATGTTGGACAAGTTCGAATTTCTAGATATAATAGTCACTGGGAAATTGTGCAGGTTATTAAATGCTAACTGGGGGAAAAAAATTATCAACTCGTGAGTATTATTTTGTAACATCTCCCTATTTGGACGTATTAATGCAATCAATATTAATGCAATGATGACCCTTTCAAGATTTATAAATATGTTCCATACTGTCCCAGGTTTTATATCACAAAATATTTTAAGTCTTGATTCTATCATAACCCCCTGAATCAGGAATTAGAAGGCTGCCAGGATTGCAAAACATAATTTATGCAAACCCAGGGAGATGGAGGGACATTGGCCTTTAAACTATTCCACTGGGCTGCTAACCTGAATATTGTAGGCTTCTGGTATAACTGTCTACCTGGTCACCAAAATGAGAGCAAACCCTCCTTGCTTCAAATTCAACAGTCTTCCTGTCAGGGCACCTCTCTTTATGCTGTCATTAATGGTCCAGAGAATGTACAGAATGTACTTTTCAGTCATAACCCTATTATTCCCCATTCACTTTGGATATGGAGGCAGATCATGCTTTTAACCAACCTAGGGTATACCTTTTACAGTCCCCTATCTCATAATGCATTTCCCCTGGGGGTAGATAATGTAGGACTATTCAAATACTGGGGAGGCAGGGGAGCTCTTTCAATGGGGAATCTGTACATGAAAGCTATGCTCCAGAACATCTCACTTATTTTCCCGGACCGTGTAAGCGAAGCTGGCCATGAAGAGCAGATGTCTCTGAGTGACTGACTGACTACCCATTGTTCAGTAACTTAGTGGTTAGAGACGCAGTCTGCCACAAAGGAGAGACTGTGTTTTCGAGTCCAGCCAGGGACAAAACAATTTAAGATTAGTTGAGGATGAACTAAAACTTCACTGGCTACAAGCTTCAGTAGCTACATATAGTATGCCAAATGTGAAACATTTTATGTTGCACTGAACGAACTGCAACCAACATGTCTAACATCATAAATCACTTGAAGTGTTGGACTCTCTTAACACGCCGCTCTCTCACCCAGGACCAGCAGTTCTGAGTGAGGGCAATGAAACATATTTGTCTCCCAACTAATCCACTTGATAGAACTTTGCAAAAAAATAAGTTAGCTACGTGAAAATATATAATTTTGTCGTTAGTTTATGTTCATTGACAAATGTATAGGTATAGATATTTTTTCCCACCACCAATGGTCTTAGAGTTGTATACAGACAATTAGTCTTTTTGTTTCTGTTCCTCTTTTGTCTATTTTTAAGTTAAACTGTTTTAACAGAACAAGTCAATATAGTTACCTGAAACTAAATCATTATAAAAATTGAAAATGACTAGTTAATGGTCATTGTTTTCATTACAGGCACTGTATAACTGTTAGTTAGCCATCTAAATATACGTTTTTGATTTGCTGGGATTTTTACTTATATTCAAAATGTGGTTGAGAGCCTTTGCCAATGTACTTCATTATGTAAAAGATCTTGTATGGTTTAGCCAAAAGAAACAATACATTTCAGAGGATATGGTATCTGATGTTTAATAAATGATCTAATGATGCTTGACTCCTCCTTTCAGCTAATGTGTTGTGGTGTTCTTTATTTTAAGTTGTATTGCCTGTAGTCATAACTATTACCTCCTTTTGCTGTCAATTGATATAGTACAGTTGTATGCACAAGTTTGGGCACCCCTTGTCAAATAACATATTTTGGTGATTTTTTTTTATTTAAAAGATGTAAACACAGTCTCTCTAGGACATGGAAAAGAAACAATATTTTCAACAAACATTAATGCAGTCACTATATGTCATAAATTGAACAAAAATTGTAAAAAAATAATTGTGGCATGTGCAAAAGTTTGGGCACACTAAGAGTTCCAAAGTCTCTGATTCTTTTTACAAGGCCTCAGACCTTATTTAGCTTGTTAGGCCTGAGGCCTAATGACAACAATTGCCATTAGGACATGTCAGCTGGTGCCAATTTCAAAGCTTTACAAATACTCTGACTCTTCAAACCTTGTGAAAACACTCAGCAACCATGGATTCCTCTAAGCAGCTGTGTAAGACTGAAATTAATGTTATTGGTGCCCACAATGTATGGGAAGGCTACAAGAAGATTTCCACTGCAGTTTCCGCAGTGTGAAATGTAATTAAGAGATGGCAGTTTAGGGGAACTGTGGAGGTCAAGATGAGATCTGGAAGACCAAGAAAACTCTCTGAGAGAACTGCTCGTATGCTGGTCAGAAAAGCAAATCAGAACCTCCAAACCTGCAGGAAGTTTTAGCTGACTCAGGAGTGGTGGTGCACTGTTCCACTGTGCAGCGATGTTTGCACCACCAAGACCTTCATGGAAGAGTCAGAAGAAAACCTTACCTGCGTCCTCATTATAAAATCGTCGGAAGTATGTTTTGGAAACGAGTGCTCTGGACTGATTAAGTTAAAATAGAACTCTTTGGCCACATTTAGCAAAGGTATGTTTGGAGAAAAAAGTAGCAGCATTTCATGAAAAGAACACCTTGCCAACTGTTAAGCATGGGGATGGATCTATCATGCTTTGGGGTTGTGTTTCAGCTAATACACAGTAGAAATTGCATGGGTGGAGGAAAGAATGGATTCCACTAAATACCAGCAACTTCTGGAAGCAAACATACCGTCTGTAAAAAAGCTGAAGCTGAAAAGAGGATGGCTTCTACAAAAGGCGCAAGCTGAAGGTTTTGGAATGGCCATGAGTCCTCTGACTTAAACATCATTAAAAATCTGTTCTATTTTGCATACCACACCACCTTAGTTACTTGTTTGTCTGATGCTAACCCTGATGCAATAAACCAAAAATGCAGCTAAAAAAAATAAATGAATACAATTAAAATAATAATAATGGACACAAGACCTAGTCACGAATTAGATAGTGGAATTCAGGAACAAAATATATTTCCAGATTTAACACATCCGTGTCTTCCAGGAATCATTGGGACCAGTTCAGACAGCGGAGCGAACCCCAGTCAGTCCCAGCTATCAGGCCCTAATGTAGCCCCGGCCTTAACACAGAGTCGCAAGGGCACATTCACAGATGACCTGCACCAGCTGGTTGACAACTGGGCCCGAGATGCCATCAGCCTTTCCCAGGGCAAAAAAGGACCCAAGGGGCCGGCCCAGGGACCTGGACACGATGTAAGGCTGCTCCATCTTACATCTTAAGACTTGTGCATTTACATCTACAACTTAATTCTGCGTTTCTACTTCTGTTTTACTTGGCAATGTGTGCCCTTTTACTTTATTAATTGTGGTTCTGATCCCACATTGTTTATTTACGTAACTGAACTGAGCAGTATCTTCGCCCTGTTTTGCTCTTCCTCTCCTCCAGATCCCTCTACACATCCCTCCACAAGCTAACATGGGCAGGAAGTTCTCGGCCCCTGGCCACCTCTGTCCTACCATACCTATCACCACCACCACAGCCCTGACAGGCACTCATCTACCCATCACAACCAACCCCTCCATCCCCCTATGCCAGCGTCAGGGCTCTTTGGGCGCTCCTTCCCAGGGTTTTGGCTATGGACCAACCCCCTACAGTGCCCCCCAGTGGCCAGGAACTGCAGGTTCCTGTCAGGTGGGTCTCCTGGCGCCCACCCAGCCCCTGGCGCAGTACCAGCCCCAGGTGCCCTCCTCAACCTCAGCTCCCCTTCAACAAGCCTTTCACATGGGAGCCACCCAGAAACCTGTCACCATCCCCGGAGGTCCCAACCTGAGGCCTACGTAGCCCAACCTGCTGCCCTGGACCTGGGTTAGTCAGGCTGGGCTGATGGGGACTGAGGGAGATTGGAGGAGAGCCATAGGAAAGCCACTAGCACTCTCTGATCTTTTGTTTTGTTTGACTGGTTGGTGTGGTGGAAGAAAAAGATGAAGTGAGAGCAGAGAGGAGACTGTGGTTAAGTCTGTTCAGACCGAGCAAGACGTCTGTCTGTTGGAGTGAGGGAGAGTGCAATACATACCCACAGCACACTAAGCACACCTTTACCCATACCAGGGTCCATTTCTGTCTGCCAGTGGCTGTGGAATCAATCTGTGATTGACATTTGGGCTGGTCCAAAAAAAGCCATGGACCAAGGGGCACCAACTACAAAGAAGATATTTGTTGAAAGCACCATTGTGAGATCATTCCCTTGAAGTAGAGGGTAAGGAAGGGGAAACTTCTAGACTGTACCTGGCCTTAAGTGTAACTGTGCTTGCAGGTGGAGAGAAATCCTGCGAATACATATGCCTCCAATCTCTGGCTGAGATTCAGGGGTGTTTTATTGTAAGATGTCTTGGTGAGCTATATTAATTGTGGGTAACACGTTTGTAAAAGTGTATATGAAGAAAGAAGAGAGCAAGTAAAGATGTAGAAGATAGAAGTGGTAGAATTATAAGAAAGGTAAATGAAAGTCTGTCAGAGCGTTATAGTGGGTAGCCAATACAGTAAGATGCAATAATAGCAATGTGAGTAATAGAGTGAGCAGTGGCCTTACTGAAGCATTTCACCGTTTTACAACTTGTTGTCAGATGGTTCTGCACACTGAAAGTAGTCTATGGGCCAAGAGAAACTAATACATGGTTCAGTTTTTTTAAACAGCCCAGAAGTTGTTAAATAGTGAACTTCTCCTTTAAACCCCCCAAAACATCTTTGTATACAGATACATTTGGTAAGGATTCCATGGTTATATTTTACACTCATACCCTCTGAGCTGGTCCGATGTGATGTTTTGACTGGCTGTGTTTGAGACCATCTTATGTTAATGTGAGTATGGACCCTTTTGTAGATGGTGTTTATCAATTCCTACTTCACCTTTTGTGTCCATGCTTTGGATTTAGCCTGACGTGAATATCCATGAGTGATTTGGGTTTACACCTTAGTGACTGGTTAGACTCATTGACTGAAACCTGTCAGTGGTCTGTTTTGGGCTTTAGCTACTGTGATCATTAGTGTGCTTTTGGTTTGAGACCATAGCATAGTTGTCTCTCACCTCACCTAGTGAACTGCAGTCAGACTCTGACCAGGTTTATGGCCCTCTGCACAGTTCTGGTTAGAAGGGTTTTACATTCCTGAGGCATAGGGTCATCAATGGATACTACTGGTATATTATCTAGAGAGTGAACGATGCATGATAGCCTCTTACTATTACAACTTCTCAAAAGTCTCAACCTGATTTCCTATTGTTTTCAAATCATGATATTGTCAGGGTTTCTCTTTGTGTTCATTTGTGTATATTTAAATAAAAAAGCAAAATAGATGTTCTTTATGGACTTGTATTCAGCCATCAGATTTTGATGTTGTTTCACTGTAATTATTATAAAAGGTTGTTAAACAACATGTAGTTAAAGAAATATAAAAGTGCAATTGCAGGGTTACTATTGTACTCAGTAACACAAGGGAGTAGTCCTGTGCTTTTTCTGCTCTTATTCAGCAACCTGTCCTTTTCTGTTTTACTGTGTGTATATTTATAAAGTAAAAGGGTTGCATATGAAATAATTATTCACATACTGCTTCATCACCATGGAGTACTAGACTTGCTATAACCCACTCCCACAGTATACACACTGACTGCCCTGTAAACTTATGTAACTCTTTAGTGCCTTGCATCCTCACTAAGAGAAATTCCACCATGTTAACTGAGCCCCGCTGTTCTGACGGACTTAAGTCCAGTGACTGAAAGACCGGTTAACTACAGACCTGTGAGGTCCATCAGAAACGGTTTCAGAAACGTTAATGTGTAACGAGGAGGTTATACCAAATGGACTAGAAGTCTGTCCAAAGAGACAGGTGATGTTCTTACACACGACTGATAAATAAGACAGCAGAGCATACTGGGTTTGCATTAAAAATATATACAGTCATCAGCAAAACAGCATTTCTTTTTGAGTGTAAGCTGTATATCCTATACTGGTTGTGGAATACGGTGGGCGATTTGGGGATTTCCTGAATGAACCAATCAGTAAAGTGTTGCACAGCAGCACTTGTTTTAGGGAGAGGAGAACTAAACATCTTTCTCCCCATTGGCACTATTCCTTGCTCCTTTGCCACCTCACATGATTAGTGCCATTCCCCTCACTACAGTGACCACCTCACCTACCCTTGCCTGGATTGAACAACTTCTAAATTCTCTAGAGAATATTAAGTTACTGCAATGCAGAATATGCAATGTTTGAAGTTTTATAGGGAGTGATGGGAAATGGATATGTTCACATACCGAGGAGGGTTGTTACTGACTTGACGAAGTGTTTTGATATTGGGAAACCCTAGATCCGACTTTTTTCTTTGTTCGTTATTCTTTGCCTTGCTCCGAGTCCACACAGTGCCGATGTTGGTTTGCCATTCATAGCTGTCACAGGCAATTTTTTCAGTTAATCTTTCAATATCTGCATTTCTGGAAGTTTGCATGTTAACTGATTTTAGAACTTAGACTTACCTAGGACACAACCCACCAATCCACTGTACAGCCCATGGTAATTTATCATATTAACAGTAAGTAGTTATTTATCCTCAAGTAGTTGGAAGATTCTCTCAGCACATTCTCTTGTCACTTAAAATTACTAAAATAAGTTATTTCATGTTGTTTTCTTGGATTTCTGTCCGTTTTCTCTGGCTATTCTATAGTTTCGTGTGTTTTTTCACATTGTACAAAATGTAAAAAATAAATAAAAATTAAAGTGAAATCAAAGTGATAAGATTTGTCATCTATTACATACAATAGGCAGACCAAGTGGAGGCTCAGTTCTGCTAAAAAGGTTGGTGTGTGCCTGCAGTGCTGGATCAGCTGGAGAAGATATACATGATTTATACAAGTCTAATTTCTGAAAGAGAAACACCTTTATTTTTAAACAAAAACAAGACTAACAGTTACTAACAACAATAAAACAAACAGTTTTAGCAGAAACAAGATACCCAGATATTAAACATACAAATTATAAATAAAATATTTTTGTTGATAAAATGGCTTTTAGCTGACAGTTCACCAGCTGTTATGTTGCCAGCTTGCGTTTCTTCATGTACTGTCCTTGTCTATAGGGACTTGAGGCCTCACCTGTTACAAGAAAAACATTTATTTATAACACCTACAAAATGTACCAATAATGATTTCCAAAAATTAGTTAAATGGAAGGTACTTTGATTAGACAAACCAGATATTTTAGTGCAGACCAAACTAACACCTGCACACCCAGTAGTTCTCTAGGGGAAGGATAATGATGTCCATTGTTTTGAAGCAATTCATTCATTACCCAGACCTGTCTCAGCTGCCCTGTCAGATGTCCTGTGAGCCTGGTGCTTGTTGGGGTTTTGGGGTCTGAACTGAGATTGATGGCCCCCATGACTTCGGCCATGAGGTAGGGGTTCGTGGGGTCTAACAGGAAGTCTCTGAGGTGTCTTACTGCGGGTCAGCATCTGGTGACTCCCCCCTGGCGTGTTGGGTCGCAACAAGGATGATGTTGAACCACCTGCGTCCAGCTCTTCAATGCCATCTAGAGTAAAGTCCCAGAGCTCTGGGTCATCTGGGGAGGTAGAGAATGAGGACCAGTTATTGTTCAGAGGATATATGATAGCTACAGTATAGCATCACTATGGGGATTTTAATAGCCCCAAGTACAACTGTAACTACAAGCAGCCACAGTGGCCTGTACAGTATACTATATCAGGAACATGAACAATGTTAAATTATTTGGCTTTCTGGTCATTACATGAATAGCATTATTATAACCCATTCAATGAAAAGCTCTACTTGGATAAAGATGCCAGTTTATCATCAGAATTGAAATTATTGACATTAGACATAGTGGTGATAGCAAAATACAGTTGGGTAGGGTAGAAACAGTGTAAGGCTTACAGAACAGGGCTGTGGGAACCTGCTCGGACCAAATAATTGGTAAAATAAAGCAAACGTTATGAAATAAATACAATTCTGTCTTTGCATTACTTGGCTGTTAGTGTCCTTCAATATGTTTATTTTTTATCCAAGATGTCTACAACAACAGATTTTATTCAGTCTTTGTAGGTATGAATTGTGCTATATAAATAAACTTGCTTTCTTGCTTTGTGGTGTTCCTGTCAATTTAAGCATTAAGACACCTTCGGGGTTAAAGCATATTGCCAATACACCACATATAAGTGCTGCATGCAGGCACTTGTTTTGCAGTAGGATATGGGGACCTACTGATATGCTGAATACCAACATAGAAGCAAAGGTAGGTAGATTTTCTCAACACCAGCACACATCCATGTGAAAAAGTAAGGACACCTACATATTTGGTCATGTGGATAGTTGAGCTAAATTCCAAACACATTAATTGATAATGGTAACCAAATGTAACAAATCTCACAGAATAATTTGAAACACTATGCAATTCAAATATATATGCAAAAAACACTGGCTCGCCTCTACCATCAGATGAAATTACAATCAACTGCACCAAAACAGTTGCAAATGATTTGAAAATCATTAGACAGTAACTGAGGAGCGGCCAGCATTTCATTAGGATTAGAAACTTGGTCTGGTTTGGTCTTAACCCTAAATGTGTGTGTGTGGTAACACATCATGCCAAGATCAAAATACCTATACGAGGCCCTCAGAAGAAAGATTATTGATGCTAATGAGTCTGGGAGGAGCTATAAAGCCATTTCCAAGCAATTCTAAGTACATTATTCCACTGTCTGACAGATATAGATAATTCCAGACCACTGGCAATCTACATAGAATGTCTTTGGGATAAATTTGGTTGTCCCACCATTATATTACTGTCCAAAAAGGTCATAAACGTTTTATTGTTTAATGTTTTAATTCGTAACTAGGCCACATTCAAATCCCTTTGTTTTCAACACAGGTAATTAATTATGTCACATCTTTTCAATTCATAACCTACTCAGTCCCAATCAGCCATTACTTAACTGCTACACATATTTAGACGTTCTCTTTTAGATTTGTCCTTCCATTTCTGTGCTCTTAGTTTTGGTTGCATGGTGGCAATGTTTAGCCAGATGGCTACAGTACTGTAGTTAGACAAATTTATTGGTTAAATTTGAACATTTTTTAAGCTGAACTATGTAGGATTTGTTTCAGCAAAAAAAACAATTACAGCATTTTGCAATTACTCACCTGTCAGAAAGCGGTTCCGCACTAATGCCCGATAGAGAATCACGTTCCGAAATAAAAATATGAAAAATTGAATTACCTGTACCGAAAAAGTTTGACAACGTTCTTCTTAGCCTTGCTAACGTTAGCTTAGGGTTCCTGGTAGCTAGCTACAGAGAGTTGGTCTAAGTCTTCTTTCGCTTTGCCGTTTTCGTAGTGTATGCTGTAGTAGACAAGGGAGGAACTGACTGTCGTCCTGGTCTCTAGCTGCCATTATAGTTTCTTACGGTAAGCAAACTTCACTCCTTACGGCATACTTATGCTATATGTAATATCATCCAAGTAAGCATTCACAAAATAAGCCAAGGAGGAAAGCCTGCCACGCAGAAGGCGATTGGCTGGAACGGGATTGGCTGGGAAGTAGCGGCGTGCTCCAGAATTGATAGAATGACATTCCACTGGCACTTTTTTACTGAATAAATCCTACCTAGTGCAGCTTTAACAAAGTTATGTTGGCTGTTGGTGTTAGGGTATCACTCTGATTGGCTGTTGGTACAACAAACCATTTTTACAGAAAAAGGTTTAGTCATAATGCTATATAAAAAAAAGCAGCAAAGAGTAAAAAACATGAATCCCTTCATCAATGCAGTTCTTCTGTTTAGTAACTGTTAACCTTCTCGATAGTACTGAATACTAACATTGACTGACAAATTAATAATTATATTTAAACCAACCAAATGGGGGCCCCCCCAGGCCTGGGCCCGGGACAACGTTCACGGTTGTCCCCCCCTGTCGGCGACACTGTGGAAGACGTATACTCATTCGCAAAGAGCATGGCAACACTAGTATGAGACAAACACAAACATTCACAGTCCTTCTCAATAATTTCAGATAATACGGTTATGGGACGCTAACACATACTGTACATGCTCTTCTGTATTATCACACATCCTTCACATTTCACGCTAACACAAAAGTTACGGTCATCTAAAAATACTTTCACCTTTTCCCACTCACCATGAGCTCCACCGGGTCCCTGGTCTATGTCTGGGCCTGCTGTCTTGAGCTGGGGTAGAGGATTTCCCTTCTCCTGCTGCAGCTTTTTCGCCTCCATCTCCTGTCTGAACTTCTGCTGCAGCTGCTGCTGCTTGAGCTTCCTCAGCTGCTTAGGGTCTGTGTGGGTGTCAGAGACAGACAGGTCCTCTGCATCTGATATAGATCTACAGGAAGGGGAGGTGAAAGAGGGATTGACAGGTGGAGTAAAGACAAGGGGGAAAGAAGAAATTAGAGACAATTAAGTTAAACACATCTGAAATAAAACTAAAAGGTTAAGTCTGAGTTGATCATCTGGCTGTTGCTTACCTGACAAGGCTACAGTGCTTGTTCTCACTGTCCAGTTGAGCTGAGGGCACTACAGGTACGGACGCAGCATAAGGGGTGTGTGAGAGAGAGGTCTTTGCCTCCCCTTCTCCATCCCCAAGCTCCCCTGGGGGGTTCTGGGTGTGTTTCTGGGCCCTGGGCTGCTCCAGGGGTGCCCTCCCTGCCACGTCACACCAGGCCAGGCTAGAGAGCCGAGCCTTCTCCACTGACGGCTCACTGTCAGAACGCTTAGTCTGGGCCAGGTCCAGAGGGGGTACCGGCTGGGGAGACAGATGACAGTCAACACCGGAGACTAAGGATGTCGGTGACGGCTGACGAGGAGCACTAACTGACCTGTTTAGGGATCTTGTTGATGGCTATGAGATACTCTTTGTTCATGATGCAGTTCCCAAGGGCATTTCCAAAACATCTGGAAGGACAAGGGAAAAAATATCATGACTATAACAAACTCTGACTCTTGAATAGGTTAATAGTTAAATAGTACATGAATAGTATAAAGCAGGGGTAGGCAACTCAGCTGTGGGCCCATTTTATTTGTACACCGCAAGTTGACCAGAACTAAACCCAAAAATACACTGCATTTGAAAAGAACAATTCCATACCTTATATAGCACTGAGACCTGATTATAGCTTATTTGTGGGAATACTTGGAAACAGAATTCCTAAATCTAACTAATTTGTTGCTGAATTCCTTTTTATTAACAATTTTAAAAAAAATCACTTGCAGGCCAGATTCAGCCTGCGAGCCACCTTTTGATGACCCCTGGTGTACTGCATCTCCCGTACTTGAGTGCTCTCTTTAATCCATCAGTGACTGCCTCCTTCCTGGCCTTCTCCAGTGACAGGGCCTTGGACCTTTGTCCCTCGCTCACCCCATAGCCCACATCTTCATGGAATGATCCATCCTGTGGACGAGAGGTACACCAAACACACACAGTGAAATAACTTACAGTATTAGAATGAAAAGCATAAGCTGAGGGGGCTCGCCCAAAACATTTCTGTAGATGTGCTGACAGTACACTATATAAAGAGTTGTACAGTCTATATGATCCCAGCATTCTAATGAGTAAACATAATAACAAACCTTCAGCAACACAGTGCTGAAGGTTTGTTGAAAATCTTAATATCACGGAGGGTCAACCAATAAAGGCACTGAAATAAAAAATGATTGGACTTTTTTGCCCACCGCCGACCTTCAGCTGAACTTTCACAAAGGCACTGACTCCGACGTAGAACTTCCCATTGATGAGGTCTACAAAGTCTGTGAGAAGACACAACCTGTCATTGGGATGGGAGTGGACTTACAATGACACATTCATTTAATGTACTGACGGGCTACATAAATAATAAAAGTTAAACTAACAATACTGAAGACACCAAAGTGTCAAAATATACTTATTTAATAGTTCCATTCTAGCGGAGCTTTCCTACCGACATTCTGTTGGGAGATCGAGTGGGACCAGCCATTGTATCCAAACATCTCATTGGCCAGGCTGATCACACGGTGACCCTCGATGTAACACACCTGCAAAAATTACATTATCGATTGTTTCAAGCGGGTGTTTTAGTAGATGAAGGGAAACGATTAGTGTAGTTATAGTTAGCTCTCTGAGGTGGATTAGAGTGCATTTAAATGTGGTTTTCAACCAAAAGCTCATGTGTCTTGGTCATACCTTCTGGCCCCCTCCGGCCATCCTGGAGCTTATGTACTCAGGTCCCAGCTTCTGTCGCAGAGCATCCTGGACAGCCTGGTACTCCTCTGCAGTATAGTTATACTAAAAAAAAGCATGGTGTAAGGATGGCAATTTTAAAGCAAAAAGGACAGTGTTCTACATGACTTGTAATCATTTTAATGGATACAGTACTACAGTATATGGTTATATTCAAAAGGAACTTGCTAATGATGGGTTGCGCATTCACTTTTCCATTCTGTAACGTCAGTGTAGAGCGTACGTGAGGATTTAGAGTAACTTCATGCAGAGCTACCATACCTGCCCGAATCGCACGTTAGATGCTCTGCTGCTCTTTTCTTCTTCGGTGTCATGGTGCATATTCGCACGTTCTCCAAGTTATCAACGGTGTCCGATGCTGCAAGACAGTTCAGTGGTATTCCTGTCCGAGTCTTGTACTGTTCATGTCAACTATCTCACAACGAAGTATGGATAGCTTGCAACTCGATAACAAACTAGAGTGCGGCGTTTTTTACTGTAGTAGTAACTGGTTGTATAGTTACAATCTAGCTAGCTAATAATCGCTGTGTGTGATCAACTGCTATGACTAAACGTGGATAGTTAGCTAGTTAACGTTAACTAGCTAGCTGGTTAAAATGGTAGTTACTATCTAAACAGATGTTTTTGTATGCATTAGCCTATGAATTTTGAGCAAGCTTAAACGTATAATTATTCCGTATATTACCTTGTAATTTACAGCGCGTTTGGCTAGGGAATATGCATCTAGCAAGCTCCAAGATATGATTTGTATTTCCCGCTAGCTCTGGGACTTGAATCGTTGACATAGAGATAGCTAGAGGACTGTATATCAGTGGAATTGTAACGACTTTGCCAGCATGGAAGGTACCATTGGGGCCCAATTGACGTTAAAGTACTACATTCACTTTTGATTGGGTGGGATCCATAAAAAATAGTTAGAAGTCCCACTTTTTGACCGCAATGGCGGATGCCCTCAGTGGCAACACCTAGGCAATAACTCTTGATCTAATTATCTCTATGGTAATAGTTTGAGGGAGTGGTCTATTCCATGTTTAGTGACGCCATTCGTTGTTTCGGGTTCAAAAGTATGGAGCTCGATAAGACTCCAAATTAGAGAACAAATATTACGCGATGCGTGTGTATGAAAATACAACTCAAAATAGAAAAATGATTTGTGAATGCGTATACAGAAACATGCTAATAAAAATCTGATCTGTATGCATGTTCAGTAGAAGTCACAAATACATTAATGATCTGTGAATATATTCAACATTGCTCAAATTAATTTACATGTGCAAATGTAATTTGTATTTGCAGCATTGAAAAAATGCACGTGGATCTGTATTCTACGCTTACAGAGTTGTTGTACTGTCAGTCGAAGGCAAAAATGAACGAAACAGCTAGCTAGCTACTTTGTCAGTCAGCCCCACTAGAATTAGCCACTGTGGTGGTGGCACTACTGTAGTGTCCTACCCAAATTACCTAGTTAGCTTGGTAACATAACCGGCGTTGTACCGCTTATAGTGTTAAGCAGCATACGATGTCATCATCAGTAGACTAACAACCAAACCAGTTGAGCTAGCTAGCGGGTTATTTCAAGTATTTGTCAGTAAGGAAGTGTAGACCGTTTTTTACCATCCTAAACGTATCATCTTACTAGCCAGCTAATGAGAAAATGTTCTAATAATCTTTGTCAATAGGTTTTAGCTCAGTGACGACGGCATGTTGTGTGTTTGCAGTTATTTTATTGGAATTGACCCCGACCCAGGTTTTTGTACATAGTTAGATCAATAATGTTTGGTTTTCCAAGTCACAATACATGCATGCAGTCTGGCCATGCAGTACTGTAATAGCTTACTGACATGTTCCCTGCCTTTCTGTGTAAAACGCTAACATTCAAACAAAAGGCTAAGCTATTGTATTGTAACACCCCTGGGCGGGATGCTAAATCAGGAGTTGGAGTCAGGTAAAGAACACAGGGTAGAATTTATTAACCCTAACAAAGACAGCTGTTTGGCCACTGTCTACGCCCAACAATATCAGTTAACACCATAGACACTTGACAAACTCTCTCCTAGATCTGTAGCAAGCTCAACAAGTATCTCACATTACGGTTCACTGTCACACACAGGAGTGGAGCCACAAGAGAGAGAGATGCCCGCCAAAACCCCACCTTAAATAAGCTATGGCCAGAGACCCCTGGACACACCCCTGCTGTCCCAGAGCCCCCAGAGATGCCCTCCTCGCTGCGGGATGTCCCACCGGGTACGTCCCACAGCCCCACCTAACTGTAAGGCCCTGCCCCCTAATGAAACATAACTGAACAACTTAGAACAGCACTTTAAATGAACGCAGGGTCGCCACAGTATGTTCCTTCCCTCCATTAGAGTTCCAGACACTCATAGAATCTATGCCAATGCGAATTAAAGCTATTCTGGCAGCTCATGGTGGCCCAACACCTTACTGAGACAGTTCATGTTGGATTTTACGTTTTGTTATCACCAATCTGTAAACTCACTATTGTTTTTCTATTCCCACAGAGCTGTCCATTGAGAGAGAACTTAGAGAGATGACCCAGCTTAGTCTGTTCTATCACGGACCAGCTGGATTTGGACCATACAGCAATTCTACACTAGTCAAGCTCCTGTTTTATATATTCATAGATCATTAATTTATTTGTGACTTCTACCAAACATGCATACAGATCAAATTTTTATTAGCAAAGTTTTTGTATATGTATTCACAAATCATTGTTCTGTTTGTGAGTTGTATTTTCATACACACGCATTGTGGGATATTTGTTCTGTAATTTTGGAGTCTTATCGAGCTCCATATTCAAGGTTCACGTCAGTGCACTTGTATTTTTAGGATATATATTTTGCGTCTGTATTGCGCTTTGCACTCAAATGCCCTAATGTCATGATGGGACAGATGGAAGAGAGGAGAGACCCCGCTGTTTGGTGAGATTGGGGTCAACGCTGGATCACCATGTTTATTATTCCTTTAGACAGGACTTTATTGGGCGATAGTGCTCATATTCAACATTTGTGAATTACAAATCATATTAAATCAGCCCAAAAGTCATGTGGCCTAATAGCCTGGGCTCCCACAAAAGCATAAAAAACAAATAATGCCTTTTTGCCCTGAGCTGCGGGCTTGCAGAGCATCACTCTAAAATTTCAGTTATAGACCCCTATTTGGACACCGGTGCCTGACCCTGCTCTAAACCACAGAATTAACTAAATCTGACTGTTCAGTTCTGTTCTACTCTGTTATAATCCACATTTACAGTGTCATTGGTATTAAGAGAAAGCAAAAAAAGTCTAAACCTTAACATCCTAAGCACTAAGCAGGGACATTCAAGAAACATTTATAGTAAAATGTAGAACATACCCTTAGAGCTAATATACTTTTTGTAGTCTGATCAAATGTATCTTATTAAGGTATCATAATTGTACAATGTCTACTCTATAGGCTTATAATGGTGCAAAAATAGGCTACATTGTATTTAGTTAAGGCATTCTTTAGTTAATTTCCTTTCAGCTCAAATTAATAACTTCCTCAATATTTCTTGTAACAAACTAAACAAAATGATGTTACAAGTCTAATTCAAAACAAATCTGCTGTGTTATAATTTGATTTATATACGCTAGGCTATGAGATTAAAGGGTAGCCTATAGTCTATCTAGCATTAACAGTTGTGCTCAAAAGTTTGCATACCCTTGGAGAATTAGTAATATATGTACCATTTGTAAAGAAAACATGAGTAAGCAGGCAAAACACATGTCTTTAATTTCTTATGGGATTCACATTCAACTGTAGGTCATAACAGAATGGCACAATCATCAAACAGAACATGGCAACAAAGAAAAAAATGAACTGACCCCTGTTCAAAAGTCTGCATACCCTTAGTTCTTCATACTGTGTATTGCCCCTTTAGCATCAATGACAGCGTGCAGTCTTTTGTAATAGTTGTCTAAGGCCCGGAATTCTTGCAGGTGGTATAACTGCCCATTCGTCTTGGCAAAATGCCTCCAGGTCATGCAAAGTCTGTGGTCGTCTTGCATAAACCGCATGTTTGAGATCTCCCCAGAGTGTCTCGATGATATTAAAACCTCCTGAATGTAAGTACCCCAGATCTGGGGTACCTTTGTACCTTAATTAAATTCAGTATTATACGAGAACGGTAGGCCCTATGTGGGTATCCAGGGTGTCTACTGAAAGCTGAGAGTCTTGTCTTTCCAGCGGTGCCTTCCAGTCTTTGGTGTGACTCACTAGCATAGAAATCTACCATGTTGTTATTACACGTAACCTATTACACAATTAATTTTGATCATTGTATGTACACTATACCTCTAAATCATTAAAATAGTTGATCAGTGTTTTGTTCCACCAGGGCCCTGTATTTTACAATGGATACACCCCCTCCCTGAAAAATGGAAACAACTCCTAAACCACAGTTATTACCATACTCTGTCAATGTGCAGTAGTTACAGTAATATTTTATTTTTATGTTTTTGGAGGGATAAGGGGAGCTTGACTGGCTGTTGTATGCAACGGTTAAACTGGCAGTCAGTACAGTTCAGTTGGGTTGGGAGGACAGTTATGGCTGAAATTGTATTAGTCCATTCACAATGAAGGGGTTATTAAGGTCAGAAGGCTATGATGGCCACTCCAGAACCTTCACCTTTTTCTGCTTTAACCACTGGAGGGTCAACTTGGCATTGTGCTTAGGGTCATTGTCGTGCTGGAAAGTCTAAGAGCATCCCATGCGCAGCTTTCGTGCAGAAGAATGCAAATTGTCTGCCAGTATTTTCTGATAACATGCTGCATTAATCTTGCCATCAATTTTCACAAGATTACCCGTGGCTTTAGAGCTCACACACTCCCAAAACATCAGTGAGCCATCACCATGCTTCACAGTGGGGATGGTATTCTGTTCACTATAGGCCTTGTTGACCCCTCTCCAAACATAGCGCTTATGATTGTGACCATAAAGCTCTATTTTGGTCTCATCACTCCAAATTACAGTGTGCCAGAAGCTGTGAGGCATGTCAAGGTGTTGTCGGGCATATTGTAATCAGGCTTTTTTGTGGCACTGGCGCAGGAAAGGCTTCTTTCTGGCCATTCGACCATGCAGCGCTTGTTCAAGTATCGTCGTATTGTGCTCCTTGAAACAACCACACCGTCTTTTTCCAGAGCGTCTTTTTCCTGTATTTCTCCTGAGGTTACCTGTGGGTTTTTCTTTGTGTCCTGAACAATTCTTCTGGCAGTTTTGGCTGAAATCTTTCTTGGTCTACCTGACCTTGGCTTGGTATCAAGAGATCCCCGAATTTTCTACTTCTTAATAAGTGATTGAACAGTACTGACTGGCATTTGCAAGGCTTTGGATATGCAAATTGTCTGCCAGTATTTTCTGATAACATGCTGCATTAATCTTGCCATCAATTTTCACAAGATTACCCGTGCCTTTAGAGCTCACACACCCCCAAAACATCAGTGAGCCACCACCATGCTTCACAGTGGGGATGGTATTCTGTTCACTATAAGCTTTGTTGACCCCTCTCCAAACATAGCGCTTATGATTGTGACCATAAAGCTCTATTTTGGTCTCATCACTCTAAATTACAGTGTGCCAGAAGCTGTGAGGCGTGTCAAGGTGTTGTCGGGCATATTATAGGTGTTGTCGACCATGCAGCGCTTGTTCAAGTATCATCGTATTGTGTTCCTTGAAACAACCACACTTTCTTTTTCCAGAGCAGCCTGTATTTCTCCTGAGGTTACCTGTGGGTTTTTCTTTGTGTCCCGAACAATTCTTCTGGCAGTTTTGACTGAAATCTTTCTTGGTCTACCTGACCTTGGCTTGGGATCAAGAGATCCCCGAATTTTCTACTTCTTAATAATTGATTGAACAGTACTGACTGGAATTTGCAAGGCTTTGGATATCTTTTTATATCCTTTTCCATCTTTATAAAGTTTCATTACCTTGTTAACTTTGACAGTTCTTTTCTGCTCCCCATGGCTCAGTATCTCGCCTGCTCAGTTCATCACGTAAGAGCTAACAAACTCATTGACTATTTATATACAGACACTAATTGCAATTTAAAAAGCCACAGGTATGGGAAATTCACCTTTAATTGCCATTTTCACCTGTGTGTGTCACCTTGTGTGTCTGTAACAAGGCCAAACATTCATGGGTACATAAACTTTTGATCAGGGCCATTTGGGTGATTTCTGTTGTCATTATGATCTAAAAAGGAGCCAAACAACTATGTGATAATAAATGGCTTCATGTGATCACTATCCTTAAATAAAAGACAGTTTTTTTGCATGATCAGTCATATTTCCAAAATTTCACAATTTCTGCCAGGGTATGCAAACTTATGAGCACAACTGTAACATAGCCACATGTAATAAGGATTTGCATTATTTGATGTCCCAAAACAAAGTTACGCTTCACTTTATTTTTGCATTGTTATATTAAGCTTATCAGATATCCAAAGATTTCCACAATCATCCCTGAATATGTTTATGAGGGCTGTGGTGTTATAAAGAGAACCCCAGACAGCTAGCCTAATAATATTATGTCAGCTCAGATAGTAATCTTCAAATGTTTAACTTCAAACAAAACTAAATTATTACTGATTTGAATACCATTTTCAGCCAACTTATGTATGAGGAAAACATTTCTGTCAGAAATTAGCATTCAAGATTGCTATACCACTAGCCTTTTACATTTAGCACTAAATGACTAGGCAAGTGACTTTCAAGTTGCAAACCATAGATAAATAGCTTCAGTTCGAGATATGAACAAGTATACACACATTTTGAAAATGCCCTGTTTAAAACCAGCTAACCAGTTATTAAAAATGTTTATGCAGTAATCTAGCCACTAAAATTCAACACTACTGTTGTTTGCTCCTTGTGGTTTTAGGCCAGGTGTTTTGTAAAAGCACTTTGTGACAACTGCTGATGTAAAAAGGGCTTCATAAATAAATGTGATTGATTGATCTTTGCCAGCAAACTATCCATGCAAGTGACAATAGCTGTTTAGCCTGCTAACCTGTCAAACGAAACATCATGGTTTACCAGAGCATAACAAGTTGTAGGAATCCACAAAACACATGTAAACAGCAATGCTACCATCTGATGGTAAAGAGTTGAGTCAAGTAAGCCTGTCGGGAAGAGAAGCCAGGAAAGCCAAATTCGATCTAGAACCACAACATTTCTGTGTTAAAGGTGAATGTGCCAGCCAGAAATCACAGAGAAAATTATGTATTTTTTCTCTAAAAATGCTGAACATTTCAGGGAAGATGGGGAGGGACTTAAGGTGAGCAAGAAGAGCATGAGGGGGCAAAATGAAATAATCTGGGAAAACAACCTGTCTGGTGTAGCATACTCCTGTGTTTATCATGATTATCGTGTTTATCTTTGTTGTATGATAAATAACCCAAACTGAATGCCTCCAAAACATGACTTCCACTGATCTAATTGTCAAAATTATATTTGATTTGCGTGGATAAAGACTTTAAGAGGATACTCAATAGTAGGTATGTCCAAAGTATCTTAAGTAAATACATTTCAAAAATCTAGGGACAAAGGCTATCAGTATGTGGAATTAATCATACAACAGCACAGTTTATGGTTAGTTGCTAACATTATCCATGGCACCAGCTTTGCTCACCTTGTTCGTAACCTATTCAGCTTTTGGAAACAGAAAGCTCAGATGTTTAATTGGTTCAAAGATTATCTGAATAATAGTCCCAGGTCCATTTTACTCTCTTCACTCTCACACGGGCTTACTATGGGCTTACTCTCCCAGTACGGAATGTGCATAAGAACCAAATATTTTAGACGTACTTTTCTGGTGGACCATAAAACATTGATTTTGTACTTATACCTAACCAGATCATGATAACAAGTAATTTTGATATCAGGGTGATTTTACTTGCACATTAAAGAGTGATGCACATTAAAAAAACATGCAGGCCCACTTTAAATTGTGCTCACTGTATTGGGAATTTAAACTAAATTATAAAATAAATATATGGTAAATAACATTCTACAAACGCTTCTTGCTCTTTTTTTTTACAAAATGCCTTGAAATAAAATGTTGATCTCACCCACCCTGCGGACACCAAAACGCGCGTTCACGCTCACAGACAGAAAAACACGGAAGGCGTCTGGCACAGATCACATATCTCGTCAAAACAAGACGGGGACGAGCATGCATGCTCCCTGGTATGACTCCCGCAGCATAGGTTGTGCTGGCGCATCACAACTGCACCCATGCCCGTGGTCTATTTTGACAGGAAAATTAACAATGAGATAGGCTATGTTTTTTATAGCTGATATATATTGTATAGGTTATACAATTGATCAATGCTATTGATCAGCCGTGGACGATATCCACTTCATTCTTTTATAAGCAACACCGTAAGGAGAACGGTGAGTTGTGTGAGATGAATGTATGTCTGTGTACCGTGAACTTTGAATGATAGCGCACTGTATGGGTAAGCTATTGTGACCTTTTAAAAAATGTGTTTCTGTCGATTGGAAATTATAATATATCCAACAATCTTATTGTTTACATGGGCTAGTTGTTTTGCATATCCTGTAGCGCACATGTTAAAGTTGCCTGCTCCACGTAAGGTTCGTCCCCGTGACATGGACATCGTGTTCTATGGATACATTTCCTTTGTGGGCTATACGCATACATTTCTCAATATGAATAGGCCTATCTATAATGCACGCATATTGTTGTAGGCTCTGGTGTTGTAAAACGAATGTGGTTAATCCATTCGTTTATAAATGAAAGCGATCAATCTGTGGATTTTCGCGGAAGGGAAGAGACCTCAACGGCTCCGCGAGAACAAAAGCAGAATAGACTGGCGTGGCATGATGCGGCCCAGACAGTCCGGAGGGAGTGTGTGTTTGTTGCGTATAGTCTCCGTGTGCTCCGGTGACCAGTTTTTACGCAGAATCACACACGTACGCAAAGAATATAAAACTGCCATGTTCAGCACCTGGACAGCCCGGATGTGCTTGGATCTTCAAATTTTCCAATTATTATGTATGTTTTTTTTTTTAGATATCCAAACTCTAGGCTACCGGGTATGTCACTGAGTAAATCGTACAACTGGAAATAGGACCTGGCCTATGTTTGCTAATAAAATTCAAGTCTTCTTTTTCAAATTGTGTTGTAGGCTCCCATCATGACGAAATTATCAACATGACTAAATTACCGGACCTTCGGCCTTTTTAGGAAGTTATGACACCAGCGTTACAATGTGTAACAATCCTATGGCTCAATATCCTGTATGCAGACACAATGCCTGGTTATTTGTTTTCTGTAGCATTAAACGTAATATTAGAAGAAATTCATATAGAATTTTCTCTAGTCTCAGTCTTTACATTCATGACAACTCTTTGTTGATTTTGTTTGGTTTATGTAGTGTTCCTAGACTGTAGTTTTCCCCAATGACCAGCTGATGGTGGCTTAGTATTGTTATATAATTAGAAAACGGGGGACTTTATTATCAATGAAAGACATAGCACAGGCAAAAAAGTATGAACTATATCTTGTATTTTCATTGTTTGTTTGTGTATTAGACTGTTCCAAGTTTGCAATGGTTTTGACTGCTCTCTTCCCATGTATTTCGTGTTTCCGGGATTGCTAGCTGCTGTGGCATAATAATATGAATGTATAAAATATGGACCTGACAGTCACAGTTCATTTCCTATTCTGTGTGATGAAGAGACATGCCTGTCTTGTGTAATATGATTCTTTCTGAGTCACTTTGCACTCTGACCCCTCCCTGAATAATAAGCCTTGTTGATTTAAGGTTTTCTTGAATCTTCTTTTGTTGATTAATTCTATGTGTTTTCTTCATGTTTCTTTGACAGATGCTGGATGGACTCCGTAGGAGGCATGGCTCTCGTCCCTCTCCCCGCCCACTGTCACTCAACTTCACCACCTTTTCAGCCCCGCCTCCAAGCCCTGATATGGACAGTGGCGGTCATCCAATCAGAAGGTGAGGATCAACTCCAAGGATTAACATTCAATAATGTGCCTTCTGGCTAGCCCTCCTATGAAGGTGGTGATAAAACTATAGCAGTCTGAAATCCAAACCCTAGACCCATTTTCTGTGTAGCAGATGGTATTACAGAATATTTTATGAATGGTACAATTTACATTAATAAAATATGTGTTGTGATATCTATTTCTCAACTGTTTTGTTTACAATAGCCTTGTATATGGTGCAGCTGAAGTCACATGCCTGTTTTGTGTGAGAGCAGCTATTAGCACACTGTTAGTTTAATAATATATAGATAAACCAAGGATAGCTAGTCAAACTACAGACGCTTCTCATCTAAACCATATTGCACAAAGTGTACATAGTACACAAGTAGATTGTATGAATTCCTTCAAACAAAATATTTTAGTTGTGTATTGTATTGTCTAACCTGACATAGCAGGTATTGAAGAATCGCTAGAAACTGTAATAAAAACGGAAGTGATAGAAAAAAACATAAAAAAGAGAGATACACAAAAATACATTATCAGTTGACAGCAAAGATATAAAGGAGAAGATACCCCATTACTCCCTCTCCCCAAATTGAGACTGTAAAAAAGATAGTAGGTGTTGGTGTTTGGATAGTCAGAGGACTTGAAACTCCTAGGATACAACAGTGGATTCGGGTCAAGCAATGTATCACAGACATGTGAGGGGATTTTAGGGAAATAGCTGTGCAGGTAGAGCACAGGGTATACTCACATGTCCTGTAATCCTGTATACAATCTTATATTGTTTAAGACAGTGGAGCTTATTGATTAAGTATGAATGTATTCCAATATATCCTGTCTGTTAAAGATATATCTCAGCCTAGCTCTTCCTCCAATCTTATTCTGTTGGGATCTATTGAGGGTGGGTTGACAGATTGAAAAGTGTCATACAAATAATGTACACGTTTGGTTGATGTTGGGCATCGTTTGAAGCACCCATTGAACAAGAAAAGCTACATTTTTTCAAATGCAGGAAAAATCTTTCCAACATAGTTTCTAATCTGTCAGTAAAAGTCACTTCTGGAAAGGTCATATGTTTTCTTCAGCAATTCAAATGCACTTTCCATGTATAAATGCTCTACAGTATGAATCTTTAGGGTTTCTCTCGATCAGGACAGGAGCAACATTTTGATTATTAATTTGCCTTCAGATACAAAGTAGGATTATGATTATCCAGTGATTTCTCCAGACTGACAGGGAAGGGACATAATCACACTGCCAGAAAGGGGTGGAAAACGTCAGGGTCCATCGTCATCCACATGGACAAAAGCAGGCCAAAACGTGAAAGCGTGGATTTTAGCAACTAAATATTAAGATTTGATTGAGCTATTTCTCCCTCCATCTTAGATTTACAAAAGTGTCTTTTATCTATCCTATGTGTTTTATAATTCCAGATGAATGTATTGATAATTGAGTCCAATTGTATATGAAAGGATTTAGTTCTGCAACATTTTTCTTTGAGTTTTGGAAGATGGAAGTTTGTTTTATAAAGTTCTTTAAAATCCCCAAGTTGGTACATTGGTTTGGGGAGATGGTAAATGGGAGAGGTTCTGACCAAGAGTGGTTTTGCATCTGTTTGGGCACCATCATGCTCTTATTCCAATTGATACTATATCCAGAGAATTAGCCAGATAAATTTACCAAATGGAGTATGGTTGGGAATTTGGTTCATTTACATAGGGGAGAATGTCACCCTCATGTAGAGAAAGGTTATTTACATTATCTTTAGTGATCTAACCACATATTATTACTTGAGACCTCATGGTTTGAGTGAGAGGTTTGATGGCAAAATTGAAAATCAGCTGCAAGTGAGCAACCTGTTTTGTGCCTCGGTGGAGATTAAATCAAAGTGACAATGATTTGTTGGTGAGTGTACTAGCAAAGGGGCTAGAACATTATATAGGAGTTGTGTCTAGTTTATGAATTCGTCCCCAATGTAAAATCTCTGTAGAACCTTAAAATGTTACAGTTATGGTTGGGTATACAATGAGTCTAATTTGTGTGGACTAGTTTGCCCACCAAAGTGTGTTGGCAAGAGTCTCTGCTAATATCTTTTAGTATACAGTTGAAGTTGAAAGTTTACATACATTTACATTGAAGCAGCCATTAAAACTAATTTTTTCAAACCCTCCACAGATTTCATGTTAACAACTATAGTTTTGGCAAAGCAGTTAGGACATCAACTTTGTGTATGACACAAGTCATTTTTCCAACAATTGTTTATAGACAGATTATTTCACTTATAATTCATTATGTCACAATTCCAGTGGGTCAGAAGTTTACAAACACTAAGTTGACTGTGCCGTTAAACAACTTGGAAAATTCCAGAAAATTATGGCATGGCTTTAGAAGATTTTGATTGGCTAGTTTAGTTGTAGGTGTACCTTTGGATGTATTTCAAGGCCTACCTTCAAACTTAGTGCCTCTTTGCCTTACATCATGGGAAAATCTAAAACAATCAGCCAAGATCTCAGAAAATAGACCTCCGTAAGTCTGGTTCATCATTGGGAGCAATTTCCAAACACCTGAAGGTACCACATTCATCTGTACAAACAATATTTCACAAGTATAAACACCATGGGACCAGGCGTCATACCGCTCAGGAATGAGACGCGTTCTGTCTCCTAGAGATGAATGTACTTTGGTGCGAAAAGTGCAAATCAATCCCAGAACAACAGCGAAGGACCTTGTGAAGATGCTGAAGGAAAAAGGTACAAAAGTATCTATATCCACAGTAAAATGAGTCCTTGACATTACCTGAAAGGCTGCTTGGCAAGGAAGAAGCCACTGCTCCAAAACTGCCATAAAAAAGCCAGACTACCATTTGCAACTGCATATGGGGATAAAGATCATACTTTTTGGAGAAATGTCCTCTGGTCTGATGAAACAAAAATGTAACTGTTTGGCCATAATGACCATCATTATGTTTGGAGGAAATAGGGGGAGGCTTGCAAGCCGAAGAACACCATCCCAATTGTGAAGCACGGGGGTAGCAGCATCATGTTATGGGGGTGCCTTGCTGCAGGAGGGACTGATGCACTTCACAAAATAGATAGCATCATAAGGAAGGAAACTTATGTGGATATATTGAAGCAACATCTGAAGACATCAGTCAGGAAATTAAAGCTTACTTCCAAAGTTGTGGCAAAATGACTTCAAGACAATTTTACTAGGATTAAATGTCAGGATTTGTGAAAAACTGAGTTTTAATGTATTTGGCTAAGATGTATGTAAACATCCAAATACAACTGTATATAATATCTCCCCTTTTTTGACTAACTGTAATACCCACCTCATCCAGAGTAAGTGGAAGTACCCCCTTGTTGTTAGCGTGTGCGAACATTCTTAGTAAGTAAGGCAAAATAAAGTCACAGAATTTCTAATAAAATTCACAGCGTGAACCATCTGGACTGGAGGTCTTGCCACTCTTTAAGGTTTTGATTGTTTGTTGAATTTCTCCCAGAGATCTCTGTATTTAGGAAATCAGAGTCCTTTTGGTAAGAATCAGCTAGGAAGTCCTGCATGTTTGAAGTACTGGAGCTGGAAGGACTTGCGGAACCAGACTTCCTGTGTCACCACTCATTCCACTTTAATACACACTGAGCAAGACATTGGCCCTCATTCATGAATCCTTCTGAGAAAAGATCTCAGATTGGAACGTGGGAAGAGACTTACGATTATCTCTAAGTGTGATTCACAAAACTGTCGCACCTGGTCGAAATGAGCGTAGCTATCATCGTAGATTGATAAATCGCATAATGCCGTGGACGCGAGAACGTGCTGCACCTGTCCTTATTTACATATGACACACCTGTAATTAATGCAGATGTGGCGATCAGCAAACTATGAATTGACAGATTTCAACATAAATTATAACTTGAAATGACTAATTAACCATTCGTCATTATCCGTGACCAAATCAGTGCAGTTGCGGAACACTTTCGCATCTCAGCCCAGAACCAAAGTCCTTTAAAAGAGCAAGCTCTGCCATCATTAGGGTAACTGCTTGACCCAGAACCACTGGTTTATTTATTCTCTCACTGTCAATTTAAGACATGTTAGCTAATCAAGATGCCAGCCACTGAAATTATAACGACCATTTATGATCTCCAAGTATGTTGATACGGCCTGAGTGGCTTAGGAAAAAGCAAGGCAAAGCAAGTTTATTTGTCTAGTGCATTACATACAGAAAGGCATTTCAAAGCTAACAAACGCATGAACAACTGAAATAAGAGAAAATAAGAGAAAATGCAGAATTAGGTGAAATAAATAAATAATACAATAATAGTCTACGGTAGTGATACAATATTTAATATTGTGGTACGTGTGTATGTGTTATTTTCCTCATCATCCTGTTTTATATTACCTATTATTATAATTATAATTGTGGTTGTTGTTACTGAGGCTGTTACAATTGTTGTTTTGTGTGAAAATGATGGTCTTTTTGTGAATCGAGCATGATCTTATTTTTTGATGTTGGTTTACACACACCCCAGGGGGGGTTCAGAGGACGACTGGGGGCGCTGGAAGCAATATTTTGGAAAGGGGGCGTTGAGGTTCCCTTGGGGGGCGTTTGTTTTAAGGTGAATTTACACCGAAATACACAACAATACAAGTTTAAAGTTCCAACTACTTGCAAAAAACTGTGGTCTGCAGCATTAAAACCTGCCAGTTTACGCCACTGCGACTGGACAAGACGATGTATCGTAACTCTGCTCTTCAGTGTTTCTGTCAGCTTCCCGTGAAAGCGCAGCTCCCTGCTGCCTTCACGGGAACGGGACTTCAGAGTATCATCTATAAAATTTCACCCACATGGCATTTACTGTGTAAACTCTGGAAAATGGACGCTCTCTTTCTTGGTATTACCTCTGAGGGATACACCATGAATGCCTTGTCATCGCAGTGGTTACACATTTACAAGAGGGATATTCCGCTGTTGGACTTCCCCTGAAAGCAACACAGCATCCAGCATCCAGACGCACATTAAAACACTATTCAATACAAGTGGCTTTGTTGACATGACTGCAATACAGCCAGGCACAGGGCTCTCACTAACTCTCAATTTCCTTTGAAAGTCAATCCTTCTGCTTTTACCCCTTGATAAGTGCCAGCTTGTTTCCATTGGAACAATTCATAAGAATGATTATTGTTTGACATTTCTGATTGGTTGTTGTTTAATTAAGATTTGAATGTTAAATTGCTAGCTGATTGGCTGCTGTTTGTTTCCCTAGGAAACTAATAAATTTGTTGTTTGTCATTCAATATTTGCTTTTTTGATGATTTTTGATGATAACAATAGTAACAACTATAATAATAACGATAATAATAATCATAACAATCATAACAATAATAATAATAATCATCATTTATATTCAGGGCAATTAGCCTATATCTTATGTGATGGGGGCGGCAAGGGACCTGGATAATGGATGGCCCAAGGTTGAGAACCACTGAGTAATGCTTCCCTATTAAAAAGTAGTAGGGAAGAAGTTTGGATGTCATAATGCTAGATTTTACCAGATTGGTCATGGTGATCCAATTCTGACTCACCTGTCTGGATTCCCTAAAAAGTATTGTCTTGTGTAATGTTTTACATATAGCATTTGGTCTACATAAACGTTTTACACAGCAGTTAACCTGGCTCTTTTTAGCGGAATTAGCGGGACAAACTCCCGCTTCTGGCTCATTGGCTTCAGAGTCAAATATGTTAACCTTGACCCATTGATTGTTGGCAAACTTTTGCTTAGCTTGTTGTTTTATCAGTTAGTACTGAACAAGTTCTGTAGTAATGATTAAAGGGAGTAATCATCAGAAGACACACACACACACATCACTTTCCTACTAACAGCAAAATGTGGTCACACCCTGTGCTTATGTGTTTGTTTGTGTGTGTGTGTGTGTGTGTGTGTGTGTGTGTATGGGTGTGTAGGCATACTGTTATGTCCAAACTTGTTTCTATGTGTATCCAAGTGCCTATGTGTAGTCAATGCCTGCGAGTGTAAGTGTGTCTGTGATTGGGAGTGGAGTGTTGAAGAGGGCTATTGTTCAGTGTTCTGCTGTCAGCAGACTTCTCCTGGACTGTGTGGGTTTGAACAGAAACACAAGCTTTTATGCACTCTGCATTAACCATTACAATACTCATGTTTAATCCATTTGACCAATCAGACTATGTCCTTTAACCTCTTGACCAACCAGAATTCAACATTTTAACCACCCTTACAAATCATATCACTACATTATAAATAGCCACTCATCTATTTGAAATCTCCTTCCATCTGAAAAGCCGTCCCTTGCAAACCACTCATTGGTTTGGATTCCGTATTGAAACAGACAGAGCAGTGTATCCCCATCCTCCAACATCCTGCTTCATTTACATTTTAGTCATTTAGCACAGTGCTTCCCAACCAGGGGTACTAGGGCCTGTGATGTGAAAATGCATGCCTACATACAACGACCTGTGCTACTCCCTTCACAGAACAGTGCAAACTGTCTCTAACCAGAGTAGAAAGAGCAGTGGGAGGCCCCGGTGCACAACTGGAAGAGGACACATACAATAGAGTGTCTTGTTGGAGAGACACCTCACAGGTCCTCAACTGGCAGCTTCATTAAATAGTACCTACAGCACCATTCTCAGCATCAACAGTGAAGAGGCGACTCCGGGATGCTGGCCTTCTAGACAGAGTTTTTCCGCTGTCCAGTTTGTGTTCTTTTGCCCATCTTAATATTTTCTTTTTTAGTCAGTCAGAGATATGGCTTTTTCTCTGCAACTCTGCCTGGAAGACCAGCATCCCAGAGTCGCCTTTTCACTGTTGACATTGAGACTGGTGTTTTGCGGGTTCTATTTAATGCTTGCTGACAATGGGCCACTGTACGCCTATGTAGATATTCCATTGAAAATCAGCTGTTTCCAGCTACAATAGTCATTTACAACATTAACAATGTCTACATTGTATTTCTGATCAATTTAATGTTATTTTAATGGATACAAAATTTGCTTTTCTTTTGAATACAAGGGCATTTAGTAGTTGTAAGTACTCCTTACTCAGTGAAGCAGTACATTTAGGGCTCGCATTTTTAACTAAATTAAAATTTCAAGCAGTAGTTTGAGGCTGGTGAGTGGTGTTACGTTAGAGACCTTTTGAGATACTTCACACCTCAACCTCATTTTGAATGGGATTGTGAAGTATTTTTTCTCCTTTAAAAGGGAACATACTATTTTGAGATTAATGTTTTTGGAGGAGCTTGGGTATTTGATTGGGGATAATCATGTGATGGGAATAGCTTTCCACTGTGAAAATGCATGCCTACTCCTTCACCTGACAGTGCTGCTGTCTTTTTAGGCTTTCTCCCATCAGAGTATTGCTTCCTTGTCTCTTTCCATGGCCATTATACCCCGTAAGCACTGATACAGGTTCAGATTGTTTTTTATCTCACTTTTAAGATTAGGATTGGGGGTTGGGTAATCTGATCAATCAGATTAGGAGAGCCTAGCAAGGCTTCTTCCTATGTTATAGCTTTTCTCGCTGTGTCTTCTGTCCAGCGACACATCCCCTGTCACACAGGAAACACTCTCTTATTGTCCCTTATTGTGTTGCTGTTTCCTGTCCCTGTTATTGTTGTCAAAGAACTAGGCTACTTCCTGATCAGATTATGATGCTATCAGGTATACCGCAAAATCGGTTTTACCAAATCCCAATATTTTGCAATGTCACTTGCATGTGCATGTTGATTATTGTATTTGTTTGTATGGCCACATTTACAGTATAGGTGTGACAAAAAGAGAGAAGTTATTGTTTTTGTTCTCCTGAGACCTCAAATAGTAGACACACAATGGCCCACCCCTTACTCACTCTACAGCTTTACTAGCCCATCCCCTTTCTCTGTGTCTCTCTCTCTCTCTGCTCTCCTCACACTCCCATTACGTCTTCTGTTCTGGTCGTGGCCTTGACCAGTGCACATGTCTCTCTTTGTCTCTTCATTTTCACTCTTTCTTTTTCCAACCCAACCTCTGTCTTTTCCCTATTTTTATTCTGCCTTTCTTCTAGTTCAGTCTCTAGGCTTTTGCGCAAAACTTAGTGTGCTCTCTTCCTGTCTATCTCCTGTCATGAGGACTCTACACAGGCTGAAGTTGATGAGCTCCCCCAGTCTCAGTGAACTGGGAAAGAGTGAGAAGGGATCACCGGAGGACCGTGGAGAGAAACAGAAGAGGGCCGGGGCCAACGCAACTTGGAACAGGTTGCTGCACCTTGGTGATGGATGTAATCTGTTTCTATTTACTATCATTAAATGGGTGCCATGAATCTAAACATGTTGATGTGTGTGTGTGTGTGTGTGTGTGTGTATTCACTAGCATCCACAATGCCGTCATTGCCGTCTTCCAGAAGAAAGGTCTGGCTGACAATGAACTCTATGTTCTCAACGAAGGTGTCAGGTGAGGTACAAGCAAACACAAATCTGCATGGCATTTTTCCTGCCAGGAGTGTAAAAAGCCATGTGACCATGCCAGATATCTAATTATATTTAAAGACCAGACATTAAAGCCATCAGTTCTGTCATATCAGCCTCCATTTTAGAGCAGTAAACAACTGAAGTCACATGCATTAGACAGAGCTGGCACAGTCATAAAGTATAGTCCTAACAGTATTTCAACATATACTTACCACTGGAAACAAATGAACAATATGTTTAGAAGAGAAAACTGGGTATTACATTTTCCAGACAACCTGAAGTTTGTGAGACTTGGTATAAATAAACATTGGTGTAACTACATGGTAATAAGCATGTAACTAAAAAAGATTATACATAATTTCACATTGTTGGTTTTACAGCTTTTTGCTTGTTTTGTGCAGTCATTCTATTGCACTGGTCACTGTAGCCTATGCTATAGTATTTTAATTCTCTTGTCTTTGTTGACTCAGGCACCTGTTAAAAACAGACTTGGGGTCTTTCTTCACAGAGTACCTCCAGGTAAGTTCTGGTGAATTAATAAACTAGATAGATTTTTTCTGATTCAGTAATAACATAAATGTTTAACAAACTTGTTTTGTTTATCCTCTCCGTACCTCAGAACCAGTTGCTGACAAAGGGCATGGTCATTCTACGGGACAAAATAAGATTCTATGAAGGTATTTGTTGTGTCTCACATTTAATTTCATATTAGTTGATGTGTTTGCAGAATTTCACAGAAGAGAGCAGCCTGTGCTTCAAATATTGGTACTAATTTAACTGAAGCTTGTATTGACTTTGTCAGGGTCTGTGATACAAAGGTCCCAAACTGCTGGGCTGTTAGAGGTTATTCTAGTACTAACCATAGTTTGTTTTCTCCTGTTGGTGTGCAGGTCAGAAGTTACTGGACTCTCTGGCAGAGACGTGGGACTTTTTCTTCTGCGATGTTCTCAACATGCTACAGGCCATCTTCCACCCAGTACAGGTATCTCTCCCCTGACTCTTTCATGTCTCTGTCTGTACTTTCTCTCCTTTAACCTGCACTTCCTCTCGCTGTCTCTGAGTCTTCCTGTCTTTATCTCTCTCTGTTTCTCTCACTGGGGATGTTTTAATAACCTTGCGGTCCCCTCTCCTTACTTTTCATTCCATTCTCCTTCTAACTCTTCCCTTGTGTTTTGTCTGTGTGCAGGGTAAGGAGCCCAGTGTGAGACAGCTGGCTCTGCTCCACTTCAGGAACACCATAGTTCTAAGTGTGAAGCTGGAGGATGCTCTGTGTCGCCCCCGCGCTCGCATCCCCCCATCCGTCACACAGATGCTGCTTATACTTCAGGTGGGTACAGTATGCCTCTCAATCTTCACTCTTCCCTCTTTCACCATATCCATCTTGGATTACCGGCTTGGAATCTCTTTTTAAATCTTCACGATTTTTAAATCTTCACGATTCACGATTTCTTTTTTGCACTTTCTCTCTGCCACTCACTCACTAAATCACACACAAACACACACATACCTTTCTAGATTTTCCTGATTTAAACAACGTTTTGGAAAATATTTGTCTCAATTTATGTAGTGGAACCTAAGTACACACATATACTGTATATTTGCACACAAACTGACTAGTCTCCTCTGTCCTTGCAGGGTGTCCATGAGTCGCGGGGTGTCAGTGAGGAGTACCTGCGTCTGGAGTCCCTGGTTCAGAAAGTGGTCTCTCCTTACCTGGGTACTCATGGCCTCTACTGTGGAGACAGCAGCACGGCACACTGCTCCTGTGTCCTGGGTAAGATACACACACTCAACATACACAGATGAAGAGGTATAAATGGGTTATCTATAGGTTTTACATGCTGATGTTATGAAAAGATAATCCAAACGAATTGAGACACGGGCCAAAAAGCTTGTGAACCCCTTTGTTACAGAGAAGCGTTTGCAGTGGTGCTGGCCAAAGCAGCCTGCGGACCAAGCGTCTAAGAACCCTGTGGTTCGTTCGAAGAGCTACAACATCCCTCTTCTCCTTACGCCTGTGGCAGAGTATGACCCTGACGTCAGCTCTGTGGGAAGCGGGGGAATCAGACGCCACTCTGCCTGTGAGATCATCTCCTGCCTAGAAGAACAGGGCGTGGCTTATGCTGACATGGCCTCTGGGACTGATCCTTCCACATCCATTGCCTCTGTAAACAGGCTCTGTGTGGTTCCACAGTTCACAGGTAGGTCCTCTGTCTTCCTCACTAGGTACTCACTAAGTTATGCGTACACTAAAAACTGTGAAATCGCTGTGGTGAGTGTTAAAAAGTTGACATAGCAGAAAGACAAAAACAAATACACTTAAAATACTGCGACACGAATAAATCTTAAGCACAACCTTCTATCTGGCAGGTACCATGGAGTCTTCTCTCAACTCCTCTTCCCTCCTCCCCTTCCACTCCCCAGGACCCCTCCACGGGACGGAGGCAACGATGACCCTCACGGACATGGCCATGTGTGCCCCCCCCCCTCCCCCCAGCGGAACCTCCAGCCCAGAGACCATTATAGGCCAGGTTCTTGAGTCCCTAGATTCAGATTCAGACGGGATATTCATAGAATTCCCACCACGCTGCTCGGAGTCACTGGGATATGGTCGGGACAGCAGGCAGAGCACTGTGTAGGGGGAATCATGCCTAGGATCAGCATGTCCTCCCCACATACCTTATCTTAGACATTTGAGGGAAAACACTGAACTGTCCTTACATCAGTGTCTGGGAAAGAGAAAACTCATCCTATTGAGGATTGCGTGGCTATGTGCACTCCATACTTCTACCCACAAGAGGCCTCTTTGTAGTAAGCATTTACTTTGAGAAAAAGAGAAACAAACTTTTTTAAGCATTTGATAAATTCTGAATATGTCAGTTTTTCTGGGATGTGTTTCCTTTTGTGTGTTTTGAAACTTGACTCTAACTACTTTAATGCCATAACTTGTGGGCTTTTGGATGTGGACCATATAAAGCTTTGTAAGCTGCATTTACCATAAGAGTAAAAGTAGCATTTGGAGTATGACAGTACAGTATGTGAATGTAATTTGGTCACAACTTTCTCCCGCCCATTCCAGTGTGTGTTAACCTGGCTTCTGTAGGCTATTTTCCGTCTCCCAACTGTGTGCTTTCTTACTGTCCTGCCAAACTCGACATGTATGACCATTAAAACAATAGTTAGAAAAGTTAGCTTAAGTACCAGGGACCAGTTTATCAACCTCTTTTCAAGCTTCGTAAAGCAGTAGTATAATGTATTACCCATACAAACTAAAGAATGAAATGTTATTATAGGTTTACTGTTTACATAAGAGAAAACGAGGGTTTTGTTGAATGTTGTCTTATTCACTGTGTTGTGCTGCCCTTCAACTGTAAATACCTTTTTTTAGGACAGCTAGGTATCGTGAAGTAAGCTTTTTATCTTAATGTTTACTTGTGATTTTAATAAGGGCTTTTTAACTGAAGCTATTTTTATGATGTTTTACCTCAACTGTTTTTTATACTTTGCTTTTTTGACAATCTGTAATGAGACGTTTTTATCTAAGGTTGTAAATTATCATTCATTTGTGATATAAGATTTTAATTAAAATTCAAATGGCTAAGTACATTTCCATTTCCTGATTAACAATGTATGGTATGATAGCATTTGTGTTTTTCTGTGATTGATTAACATAATTAAGAGAACAAGTCATAAGCCATAAAATAATGGTCTCAAAAAACATACTAACGACAACCGGAGGATGAGGTATAATATAGCCCAGCTTCTACCAACCTCCCCAGCTATTCTACTTGCCTTTATACCTGTAGATATTTACAACAGCATGTAGCTTGAATGTAGGACAGTAGACATTATATGAAACATGGTTCTGTAAGAACTAGGAAGTTAGCAGGCTTGAGGTACACCCCAGCACCTGGTCTCATCAATCAATAAAATTTATTTATTTATTATTTTATTTTTATTGAACCATTATTTTAACAGAGGAGGGTTCATCAGCAGTGCTTTTACAGAGACCCAGCCTGAAACTCCAATTAGAAAGCAAAAACTGAGTTGATGCACATCAGCTGGGAAAAACTCCTTAGTAGTCTCATGAGTCTTAGGACAAAAATGTGCAGAAAATCCTGTTCCTTAACCTGATCTTTCTTGAAGTTCTAAAAATGACTAAAATGTACATATAGGCTAATTGCGTGGTAATTCATTCCTGACCTCTGATAGCCTGGGGTGATTAAGGAAATGTCCTGCTGGTGTGTTATGTATTGCATTTAAATTGGTACTGTACTGTATTGTACACTTTTTGTTGCAAACAAGCTAGCAGCTATTACATATGTTGTTGCAAACTACGTAAGTACGTATTATTTTTTCCCCATTTATGTATCTGCTGATCTCTTTTATGTCATTGATCACATTTGTTGAAATTAAAAGCAAGATAGATAGCGAAATACACAGAAAATGTAAACAAATCGTTTTGTCGTCACATGAACATGTCCATATATAGTAATGCCTAGGCAGCCATCTTTAATGTTCTATTCGGTCCCTGCAACCGGAACCCCGTTATACCTCAGATAAACATTAGACAATGCTCTAGGAACGTCGTTGTTGTAGTTACGAACTTACAAAACTCTATATTATTCACTTGTACTGATCATTTTTTATTTAACATATTTTTCTACTGTAATTGACAAATCCTTGCTTGGAACCAGGTAAGCAGATCGTCAGCCTGTCTCAAAATGTCAGTTCAGCTAGTCTGTTCATTTAACGTTACGTTAGCTAGCTAACCAACGGCAGCTTCTGAGGTAAAGCTAAATTCTCTTTTTGTAATGTTGTCATTATTTCATTGACCAACTTGATATAAGCTGTCTTATCAGTTGCAAACTAGATAATCAGATCATGACGATGATCTAACAATAGCTGAGTCAACTACAGGTGATTGCGGACTGTCAGCAAGTTAACTGCTGTAGCTAGCAGTACGTAATACTAGTAGGAGTACCTGCCCCCCCCCTCCCCAATACACACACACACACACACACACACACACACAGTTTTTGCTATCAAGGTTGAGAAGGGACAATTTAGTACTATTAAAAATAACTTATTTATACCTGACCCCTAAACCTAACTTTAACCTAAAATAGGAACACACATAGTGATCCTACCTGTCCTACATTGCATTCCCTCCTAGTCCTACAATAACCATTGCAATGTAGTATTTTAGCAAATTATTGTTTCATTGTAGTTGTTTGTGTCTCCTATCTTCAGGGTTTTCTTACTTTTGACCAGACCCTACCAGTGTCAACATTCCCCTTCCCGGCCACCACTACTTCCCTTAAATGAGGATGTCTCTGGCCCAGAGAGTCCTGTTGACATGGATCTTCTCTCTCATCTTCCTCATCATGCTGGTCCTCAAACTGGACTCTAAAATTCACTGGAACTGGTTTCTTGTCTTTCTTCCTGTATGGACCTTCGACACCATCCTCATTCTCATGCTTGTGGTGAAGATGGCAGGTCGCTGCAAGCCTGGCTATGATCCACGGGATGGCCAGCAGAACCTGCGGCGGAGGGTATGGTACCTGGTGGCCATTTTGCTGAAGCTGGGCTTCTGTCTGACGCTGTGCGCCCGGCTGGAGAGGCTGACGGACATTTGGCTCAGTGTGGTCTGTGTCCCCCTCTGGGCTCTGCTGGTCGGGGCCATGGTGGAACTGGGGTACAATGTCTTTCACTACCGCAGAGACTGACAAGATTCAGAGGGAGGACATAGAAACTGCAGAGGAGTCTGTAAGGAAGGTGGAAGTGAGATAATATAATTTGCTTCTGGAGAAACTGAAAAGAATGAACATGTGAAGATATTGTTTCATTTTCACTACCGCAGAGACTGAGATAAGGGGAGGGGTGAAAGGAGATTGAGAAGGGAATATATTTACTTTACTCCTACTAGTACAGGATACAGAGACAACTGCAATAGAGACTGAGGGGGAGTTGTGTTACAGCAAGCAATACTGCAGCCATGACCTCTGACCAGGGAACTGGAGTCTAGACTGGTTTCTGTGGGAATGGACTCTATATTCTATATTTGTGATACGTGCCTATTGACATTGAGGGTATTGATAAGCAGATTTGAACCCTGCATCCCCAGACAGACTGACTATGATAACTAAGGACCGTTGGGTCTGATGGATTTAATATTGGTATTCATTGTTTCTTTGATAGGAATCTTTTTTTTTTCTGGAAAAATACACAAGTCATAAAATGCAGTAGATACTGTTCCTCAACTTTGCTGAAGTAATTAGAGAGCTCACTGAAGTCGGTATGGACTCATTATACAGCGGCATTTCCCTGCTTTTATTTTCAAATAATTTGCAGATTAGTGACTACCTTGAAGAAGAGAACATTGAGGAGTATATTTTCAAAGTTTTGGAACATGGCTGTAATGCTGTAAAGGGAATTGCATAACTGGTAACTTGACTCACTCTAGAGAGGAGAGCATGAGGGATTGCCTGTCCTCTCGGGTGTTTTATCACAGGTCAGAAGGGTGTATTACATACCTGGTTTGAGGACTTAGTGAGGTATCTTTAGTCAACTCTTGAGTTCAAAGTCAAGATACACTCACCTGTGTTGATATTAAAACTGTTTCTGCTATTTCCATGTTAAACTATTCAATTTTGATATAATGAATGGGTTGATCCCTTCTGCGTTTAAAAGTTAACGCGCAGTAAAATGTTGTTTGGCAATAATATTATATAATTGATAGGATTGGGGTCAAAGCTGAAAGTTAAAAACATGAAAAATGGTCTATAAAAGACCTCCTCAGGGTTAGGAAGGGATAGGCCATGTCGTTGGTACTCGTACGCTGAGGAAGAGTTCCTCAACCTAGTCCAGTGGCACCCAAATTGGTCTACATGCTTTTTTGGCATTCCAGCACTAAAATCCGTAATTCTACTAAGCAGGCAATCATCCAGCTATTTTAGCTAAATCAGGCTTATTCTATTTTGGTACCAAAATGTGTGTCTATTTACAGTCCAAAATGGATGAATTGAGAAAAACTTTAGGTGAGAGTGAGAGCAAATGTATTACCTTGAATGTCTCCAAACATAAACAAGCTGATTAAAGTACTTGTTTTACTCTGAGGTTCACTCTTCCTGCTTGAAAGCCAAATCTTTTTTATGGTCACATTTTTCTTCAGTGGATGTATTTTTTTTGCTGACCTTTGCATTAATATCCAAGAATTTACACTAGCATAAATGTCCTTGCTATCTTGGTCAACACTGACATGTCGTATTATTGCCTATTCTAGGCACAGGAGGTTTTGTGATGGCTGCCAGGGTTGGGGGCAGTTGTAACAATGTAAAAATTATGTTGAGCAAAGCAGCCAAGTTATACAAACAAGGTTTTAACCTAAATGTATTATACATACTTTTTATGATACAAATACCATGAATAGCCTAGTGGTCATGGGTAGAGTATTGGAGAATTAGAGTTTGTAAAAATATCTGGGCATTGTCAGATTATTAAAGGAGATTGAGAACCAAATGGCCATGCACATTTTTTTTTTACTGTTAGTCATCTACATTTATTTTATATTTCTTCCAAACTCATTACACATTTCTGTATAATTAAACATTTGACCCCAGTTAGTGTTAGTTGTTTCTGGCAAGGTGACGTCCAGACATTTTTGGATTCAAATCAAAACTGTGATCCAACAGTCTTACGTACAAACCTTTTATTGATATGAATGATTAGGAAACAGAGTAAAATGTTTTTCTTTCAGACAACTCTTAAAGAAAGAAGTCCTTGAAGCAATATTTTCCATTGACCCTAGTTAATCTACATGACTGGATCATTTTGATCTAGGGCTGTTATTATTGGCTACATCTATTATTGCACAACCAGACATATTTATTTTACCTTACAATCACATTTGGAAATATTCCTACAAGCAGAAAGCCAGCTGTTGGAGGTGATACATGTGATGTGAATGACATTAAAAACCCATGTTGAGGACCTAATAAATTACATTTTTGCTATAGAAAAATAGGCATGTTTTTCACTACATTATAGAAAACAAGTTTCCAGGCAACATTTTTATCAATATTAGGTTATGCCCACATGATCTACATGCATGCAGCGGCCTCTTAAAATCACTAGATATAATTTACCACAGGGCTTAGATTTATTGCTGAAGATGGCTTTAGCACACATTACTTTGTCACGTATCAGAAGATTGTTTGGCTATTGCTCACTTTAAGGGAACATCACAGCCTTCTCTTTTTTTATGAAGCATTGTTAATGCTTCTACTTAATGTCTTTTAAATTTACAAAATTTCCATTTATTGTTATAACTGCTCACAAGACTGTTTAATACTAGACATTCCAATTGCTGACAATGAACTTGGAAAATCTGCATTTAGTCTTTATGCATCACAACAGTGGAGTAAATTTCAGAAATCATTTATGCTACATGCATTAGTTCCACTACATAACTTTAAAGGATATACTGTCAATAGAATATACTGCTTTAAAGCAGTGATGTAAATATTAACCTATTTTTTTATACAATATTTTGTTTTATGTATTGTTTGCACGGTTCCCCCGTAATAGACATGTCTTGGTGGAACATATGCCTGTTCAAATAAGGGTTATTGATTCATTAAATCAAATGAAAGACAAACCAAAAATAGGGTGTGTTGATCATTGTCTTTCATCGTGTGTATATATATATATATATATATTTATATATGTATGCGTATTGTATGTTGTCAGTTCAAATGTCTTATACGTAGACGGCAGTTGTGCTGTAAAAGATTCTGTAACAACTTTTGTGTCTGGCATTGTTTTGTGTCAAAAGTGCGTTCTCTTAATAAAATCCAACTACATGGTTTGGATGATTGGCAGATTCAATAAGTATGATTGTTCTGAGTTACAGTTATCAGTTTCAATTGAGAAAATGCACAATGAATGAGACAATCGTAATATTAAGAACCTTTTATTGATAGGTTCTGGTCAGAGTATAAATCACACTACCAAGTCTTAATCTTAGGAAATAAAAGATATTTACAACAGTTTCTCACATACATCTGAAATTAAAACAGACAGAAAATTATATAAATAAGTTCTATGGAAAATAAAACTCGTCTTACAAAAAATATATGCATTTCTGTATACATTTTCTCACATCAGTACTAGTACATCTATACTGTACAGATTCAGTACATATCATTTACAGCCCTGTGTTGAATCATACATGTAAGCCTGGTCCAAAAACAACCTCTAGCTCTGAGCTCTTCATGGTTGGCAGACCTGAAGTGCCTTGAGAGGTAGAAGGAACATGGTAGAAATGCCCTGTAGCATACAGGAAGGTTAGCTCTAAATTCCAAATAGACCCCTATATTACCTACCTCAGTATAGTCTAGTATAGACTTGAAAAGATAGGGGTAGAAGCAGATTTGGAATTCAGCCTAGATGGGGTACTGTATTACCAACGTACACCTACCTGGTCCCATCAGATCTGCAAACGTTAAAGGGGGTAAGGCTAGGATAAGACAATGGAGCCATGGGGTGGTTTTGTGACTGAGCCAGAGTACCTAGAGTAGGTGCTTTAAGAGCAGTGGAGCTACTAGCTAAGTAGTGCACAGGCACTAACACACAGGTCACACACCAGGTTTTATATGAAGAACCTACTTACATTCACTAACAAACGTGAAGTGAGCTACTTAGTGTACATTCTTACCGTAGCCTTCTTCAGATGTTATGAAATGCATCCTTCACCAGATATCACTGATCTGATTCTCACGTTAATGCCGGTGAGACTTGCTTTTACCCAAACAACTGTTAGACAACTGATTACTTCAAGGGATAGGGGAAAGGATGTATTTTATTCATGATCTAAATAGGCCTTACGTTAAGTTGTGGCCTTGTCCCAGGTCAGTATGTTTCGGCCAATGACACTTTTCTTTTTATGTACTATGGCATGAAAATGATATGGCTGAAGCAGCAACAGATCTGGGAGAAGGCCGACAAGTTGTACAGTAGAGAGAAAACTACACATCTACACATTCATAATAAAAAGTCTTTCTGCTGTGGATGTGTGGTGTGTGGTTTCACAGGGTGTTTAAGGGAGTGCTGCGGTCTTGTGTCCTGGAGAGGAACTGCAGGTTTGGTGTGTGCTGTGTCCTTTACTTTGGGTCCTTTGGAGGACACTAGCGTCCGGCTCTCAGACTTAGAGAGAGTGCCTCGACAGTCACTGTGGTGGTTAGATTTAGACCTAGACCTGTCTGCCAAGGAGAGGGATGGGACTTGAAATGCGTCCATAGGCTTAAAGAGGTCAAAGGTTACAAGCGTCCTTGGGGGTTTATGTTCCAAGGGGGTGCAACAAGGAGCAGGGGGCGGTTTCTTCCTCTCTTCCTTATGGTTGACCTCTCCATCTCTCTTTCCCTCCTTCATATGAGAAGGCGTGTGTCTAGGAGTCACAGCCTTCCCATCCTCCTCTCTGCCTGGCTTGGCGTGTGTGGATGGGTTACACTCTTTCCCCTCTCTAAACCCGTTCCTGTCCTTCTTTCCGTGTGAGGGTTTCTGTCTGTGAGTGCTGCTCTCTCTGCCCGGCTCTCTCTCTTGTCGTGTGTGTGATGGTGTTTGTGCGGTACAAGCACCCCTGTCCCGGTCTCGTTCTTTCTTCATTTGAGGTTGCGTCTTTGATGCTGTGTCCACTGTCTCCTTCACTCCCTTCTCTTTCCCATCCCTCTGGGCAGGTTGGGATGGATGTGGGACTTTCCTGTCCTCCTTTGGCCTCTCCTCATCCTCCACCTTCCTAATGGGCAGAGAAGGCGTTGTCTGTGTTGGGCTTTCCTCCTTCCCCTTCTCCTTTACTCTGTCCTTCTCCCTCTCTTTCCCCCTTTCCCTCTCTCTGTTCTTATCTTTCACCCTCTCTTTCTTCTCTTTATCTTTCTCCTTCTCTTTCCCCCGCTCCTCTTTATCCTTCACCCTCTCCTTCTCCCTCACCCTCTCCTCTTTCTCTAAATCTTTCCCCTTGCACTTTTCTTTCTCTTTTTTGACGTGTGGTGGTGTTTGTGTGGCTGTACAACCATCCTTTTCCTTCTCTACTTCTTTCTGGGCTTTCGGAGGTGTCCTTTGCTGCCGTTCTTCCTTCTCTCTGTCTATCCTAGCATGTTGTGAGGCCTTGGAGAGTTCACCATCTTCTCCATCTTCTCCATCTCCCTCCATCTGTGTGGAGGTGTTGCTGTCTCTTGGTCCTTTTCTCTCCCTCTCTTCCACCTTCTGATGTTCAATTTCCTTTCTCTCCTTGACTTCCAGGAGCGTGTCCTTGAGTGGGGTTCCTTCCTCTCTCTCCTCCTTCACAAATGGTAACATCAGTGTAGGTGTGGAACCTCGGCGCTCCCCTCCATTCTCTTCCTCCTTGTAAACTAGCGGCGGCTCCTGTACAGGCGTCCTTTCCCCTCCCTCCTCCTTCATCTCAGTCTTTATCTGCGTCTGTGTAGGAGTGTTCTCCTCATTCTGCTCCTCTCCCCCACTGTCATCGGTCATGTCCTCCTCCTTGATCTGACTTGTTGCCTGTGTAGAAGTGCAGCTGTCCGGTTCTGCCAGTTGGTCAGGGTGGTACTGTCTGAGGCGGATGTGCCAGGCCAGGCTGCAGACGGCAGACACGGTCTTGAACTGGTGTACTACTCCCCTGGGGATGAAGTAGATGTCATCGTGGTACAGCTGGATACGGGCGTAGCGGATGCCCTCTCTCCTCAGCTGGTTGAGCTTGGCATCGTCTATCCACTGCACACACTACGGAGGGAGAGGATAGAGGGAGAGGATAGAGGGAGAGGAAAGGAAAGGACGACAGTGTACATTAATGTTTTGTTTAAGCCAACATTCACATTAAACCACTGGTTGTTAACATGTTCAGAATGATCCAGAAGAATCAGTTGTTATGAAAACATACCTGTGAGAGGGGGGGTTCATACAGGTCTAACTGGAGCCTCTGAACCACGTCAGGGAAATCCCCAGCATGGAAACACACCACGTCTTTGGTTATCCTGGCAGGAGCATCTCTACAGGGACACACATGGGGAGACACCCGGTCAGCAAAATAAGGGAAGGTGTGAACATGGATAGGTGTGTGTATAGACTAGGCCTGGGGGACCAGGTGTGTACATGGATGGATGGTGTGTGTATAGACGATCTGGTGGACCAGGTGTGTACATGGATGGATGGTGTGTGTATAGACGATCTGGTGGACCAGGTGTGTACATGGATGGATGGTGTGTGTATAGACGATCTGGTGGACCAGGTGTGTACATGGATGGATGGTGTGTGTATAGACGATCTGGTGGACCA
>JACXGI010004059.1:0-56775 GCA_016801175.1 Esox masquinongy
CTCTGAGCCTGGGTCCTCTCTAGGTTTCTTCCTAAATTTCGGCCTTCTTAGGGAGTTTTTCCTAGCCACTGAAATTCAACACTACTGTTGTTTGCTCCTTGGGGTTTTAAGGCCGGGTGTTTTGTAAAAGCACTTTGTGACAACTGCTGATGTAAAAAGGGCTTTATAAATAAATTTGATTGATTGATTGATTGAACTCGTTGTTGTGTTCCTCAAACCATTCTTGAACCATTTTTGCTTTGTGGCAGGGCGCATTATCCTGCTGAAAGAGGCTAATGCCATCAGGGAATACCGTTGCCATGAAAGGGTGCACATGGTCTGCAAAAATGCTTAGGTAGGTGGTACGTGTCAAAGTAACATCCACATGAATGGCAGGACCCAAGGCTTCCCAGCCAAACATTGCCCAAAGCATCACACTGCCTCTGCCGACTTGCCTCCTTCCCATAGTGCATCCTGGTGCCATGTGTTCTCTAGGTAAGTGACGCACACTGTCGTCGGTTCACCGCTTTTCCTTCCTTGGACCACTTTTGATAGGTACTGACCACTGCAGCCCGGGAACACCCCACAAGGACTGCAGTTTTGGAGATGCTCTGACCCAGTTGTCTAGCCATCACAATTTGGCCCTAATCAAAGTCGCTCAGATCCTTAAGCTTGCCCATTTTCCTGCTTGTAACACATCAACTTTGAGGACAGAATGTTCACTTGCTGCCTAATATATCCCACCCACTGACAGGTGCCATGATAAGATTAGCAGTGTTATTCACTTCACTTGTCAGTGGTCATAATGTTATGGCTGATCGGTGTATATATTTTTCCATTATGGATGGGGTTCTGTGTGTTGTCTTGCCCTCCTGCAACTGATTGCCTTTGGCCATATAGTCATTAAAAAAAGAATTGAAGAGCGAAGGGAGCTTCTGCTGAATGAGCATTAGGCCAGACCCAAAACCATGCTGCTGTGCACATGTTCACCACAGGCCGTGGACCACGGGTAGTGAACCACCGCTGGACCATAACTTCTCTTCAAAGAGATGACTGACATGTGCACAGTCTAGAAGTTGAAACAGTATATATATATATATATATATATATATATATATACAGTTGTGCTCATAAGTTTGCATACTCTGGCAGAAATTGTGAAAATTTGCCATTGATTTTGAAAATATGACTGATCATGCAAAAAAACTGTCTTTTATTTAAGGATAGTGATCATATGAAGCCATTTATTATCACATAGTTGTTTAGCTCCTTTTTAAATCATAATGATAACAGAAATCACCCAAATGGCCTTGCAAATGCCAGTCAGTACTGTTCAATCACTTATTAAGAAGTGGAAAATTCGGGGATCACTTGATACCAAGCCAAGATCAGGTAGACCAAGAAAGATTTCAACCAAAACTGCCCGAAGAATTGTTTGGGATACAAAGAAAAACCCAAAGTTAACCCCAGGAGAAATACAGGCTGCTTTGGAAAAAGACGGTGTGGTTGTTTCAAGGAGCACAATATGACGATACTTGAACAAAAATGAGCTGCATGGTCGAGTTACCAGAAATAAACCTTTATTGCGCCAATGCCACAAAAAAGCCTAGTTACAATATGCCCGAAAACACGTTGACACGCCTCACAGCCTCTGGCACACTGTAATTTGGAGTGACGAGACCAAAATAGAGCTTTATGGTCACAACCATAAGCGCTATGTTTGGAAAGGGGTCAACAAGACCTATAGTGAACAGAATACCATCCCCACTGTGAAGCATGGTGGTGGCTCACTGATGTTTTGGGGGTGTATGAGCTCTAAAGGCATGGGGAATCTTGTGAAAATTGATGGCAAGATGAATGCAGCATGTTATCATAAAATACTGGCAGACAATTTGTATTCTTCTGCATGAAAGCTGCGCATGGGACGCTTTTGGACTTTCCAGCACGACAGTGATCCTAAGCACAAGGCCAAGTTAACCCTCCAGTGGTTTCAGCAGAAAAAGGTGAAGGTTCTGGAGTGGCCATCACAGTCTCCTGACCTTAATATCATCGAGCCACTCTGGGGAGATCTCAAACGTGCGGTTCATGCAAGACTACCAAAGACTTTGCATGACCTGGATGCATTTTGCCAAGACGAATGGGCAGCTATACCACCTGCAAGAATTTGGGGCCTCATAGACAACAATTACAAAAGACTGCACGCTGTCAGTGATGCTAAAGGGGGCAATACACAGTATTAAGAACTAAGGGTAGGCAGACTTTTGAAGAGGGGTCAATTCATTTTTTTTTTTGTTGCCATGTTTTGTTTTATGATTGTGCAATTTTGTTATGACCTACAGTTGAATGTGAATGCCATAAGAAATAAAAGGCGTGTGTTTTGCCTGTGCTCACTCATGTTTTCTTTACAAATGGTACATATATTACCAATACTCGAAGGGTATTCAAACTTCTGAGCACAACTGTACATTGTTGATTTTTTTTTCTTCTTTTTTCTTCTCACATTTAACATGTCTTCACATTTCATTCAAGGAATGAAAACTCCTTCAAGGCATCACAAAGAGTCTTGGAGAGTAGGTTTTCTGTAATATTTGAAATGATTGGCTTGCCTATGCTGTGAATAATCAAACATCTATGAAATGAAATGTAGCTTTAATCTAGCAGCACTTCTCTGCTAGGCTTCTTTTCTATCTGGGAGTAAAGCTCTTTCCTAAATCCTCAACTGGCCAATCCGAGGCCATGATTTTGCTTCGTTGTAGGTGTGATAGCAAAGCAACCTGCATTTGGATGTAATTAAAAAAGTTATAATGAATAAAAATATACTGTTTAAATTTATATACTGGCAGTGTCAGGACTGCTCTGGCATGCTGCATGAAACAGGTATGTTTTACTGCACCGAATAGCAGCTCAGGCAGCCAAACTATCTTCAAAAATAAGATAATGCGCATTTAATGGGTTCAGGTGGGACCACATTCCTGCTCTTCCAAACAGAAACAGGCATTTTCATTAATGAATTGGCCCCAGAATGAACAAATATGTGCTGACACCCTCTCAGGTAAGCCAATTCTTAATATAACATTTCAAACATGACTCATTCACCCTACCTCCATATTCTCTATGGCAAATCAGGTCACATGATATTTATCTTCCTTTAATTTAACATATGAAGTTTAAATAAGATTAGCATCTCTTTTTGAAGTGAAGCAACATGTAGGACATGTAGAAAAGTATTATAGCAAATGTTCAAGGTATACATGCAATGAAATCAGGGGAACAGGGAAAAAACAAGGAATATGATGACTGAAAGATGACACAAACACACATTGCACCGGACGCCCTCTCAGTCCTTTACGGCTTCCTTCGGGCACTGACTGCGAATGTTATAACTGCAGGGTTAAGATAGATCTTGAGATCTTGGTCAGTGCCTGAATAAAAGATAGGGCTCTCAGATAGAACAATGGAATATGCAACACAGCATATAAATCTTAATGCACTAATGCAGAACACTCCTGCAAAACAGACCATTGCTCTGAAAGACTCAGGAAGTCACATGAAGAATAACAACTATCAAATATGAATGATCTATCAAGGGACATATACTCAAGTATTTATGGTTGTGAAATAATAGTAGGGGTATTGTCCGCAGTTTTAATTGTAGTTGTATTAACAGTACTAATAAGAGATTTGTAGGCAATGTTAGACATTGTGACCTATTTCTGCGTGGTTTGTATCGCTGTGGTTTATAGTGGCTTAATATTGTAAGCAAGACTGAGTACTAAATCATCATAGGCTATATAATTTGAGAGTTTACAAACGATTTAGTTTGAAAATGTTATATTGCTAAATTATATGAATTACAAATAGAAAAAAAAGCAATCTAAATTAAGTCAGTCTGAATCATTAAGAAAGTATCCAAATTCCCATTTAAGTTTGAGGATATGTACATTTAAAATGGTAATTGGTCAATAGTATACATGGTATAGAAAGCTATAAGCAATCATTATATTCCTGATGTTTCCTATTCAAGACTATGGAGCCTTTATGAACCTTTAAAACCGTTGTAATAAATACAATTTAAAATAGATATAATTTTAAACATCATTAAACATAATTAGCAGTGCTGAACATGGAGCCTGGGTAAAATCCAACATTGAACTAGACTTGAATAAAAATACATAAACCACCCAACTGTTGCAACTTTCTTATACAGTTTGAATGACCTTTATAACTTTTGGCAATGAGGCAATTAATCTGCTCACCCAGAGTCAGGTAAACTTGTGGATAAAATGTGTAATTCCGAATTATGCTTGCGGATTAGCCCAGGGGAAGGTGGTGCAATTGCACTGTCTGGATTTGGGGGGTTACTATTCAAATTGGGTTGCCTTGCCTCATCGCATTCTAGTGATTCCTTGTGGTGGCTTGGGAGCCCATAAGCTCAGTTGAGGTAAAAGGCCAAAACAAGGATTTCTTCCCACTTGAGTGACCAGCGGTAAAGCTGGTAAATTTCTTCAAACTGAGTTAAATTTACAGCTAATAGCAAGACAAACATGACAAATAAATATCATTACTTTACTAAAGATATACAGCACATGTAGTTACAGCATCTGATAAACTGGAACTTACGTCTGCAAGCTGCTCATCAAAACTGACTAGAAAGAAAACAAAGGATGAAACACTGTAGACATTATACAACACAACTGTCAACAAACATGCCTCTTTAGGTATTTATCAAAGTCAATGTTTTGTTACTACAAAGTAGTTGTTCCGTATTGCTTATGAAATGAATCCCAAACGTTCTCTCACTGTTTTTATAACTACATCATCGCTCATGGAAAAGTAATTAACCACTGAGTGCAGGGGAATGTGAATCCCAGCCCATACCTGCCGTGTATTCATTCCACCACAAAACATTTAGTTGGAAGATGTTTCACCAAAGCCGAAACCAAACAGAAGCAAATAAAAATTCAGTAGAACATACTGAAAATATTTAAATACATCCATTGTATTTAAAGGCACATCCCTGTTTTGTTCCGATTTTTTGTTTTTTGGTTGCCTAAACGTTTTCCACTAAACTTACATGCTGGAATGAATATACCCTTGTTTTGTCGCGTATGGCAACATATAAAGCTGCTGTGATGACACTCACTACTTTTATAGGGATCTGGTCAAAAGTTAAAAATAGGGAATAATTATTAGCAGGTAAATGTCTAAGAAGGCATACTTCAGACTCAGTAACATTTGCAATCGTGCCCACCAGGCATTTTAAAGACGAAATTCAGCTACCAAAATTTTGCCTCCATAACAGCAGGTAGCATCATAACAGCAGGTAAGCTGTGTCTCAAGGTTTGAGCACAGCAAATTTGTATGAAGGAAAGTCATCTTATTGCAATGGTTAAAATTTGGATAGAAACATATATAAAATGCAAAAATTTATTAAAATTTCTCTACTCAATTCATATGCCTCATTGAGGTAATTCTGACACAACCTGAAATGCTAACTAGCAAACCAGCCTGGTAGAATTAGTCAGCTAATGTAGCTAGGTATCTAATATTGACACCAGAAGCACCAACTATCTCGGCCACCTGTCTCCACACTGTATTTTTTTTGTTTGCGTCTCTGTATGAAAATAGCATGCAATCGTACAGCCCAGGGAATCCCATCACTGCTACTGAAAGTTTTTGAATTTTTTCATCTATATGTTTAAAAGGACCGCAAAAGCAGATAATGGAAATTTAATTGTGGAACTAAAGTAATCTGTTCTTTTAATTGAACGGAGAGCATTTCACAACCATCTATGCAAATCCCGTGATTGGTCAGTCTCCGGAAATAGGCGTGGGTGATTTGCATAAAGTTGGGAAATCTGAACTTCTTCGCAGATCCCACGCATCGCCCCACAAGCCACTCGGTCGCCACGCTTCCCTTCATTGAAATTAATTGAGCCATCGCCCCCATCGCAAACAGTGTGAATGCACCGTCAGGCTAGAGCTCCCCTCTATGATATGCACATTTGACAAAAACATTTCTAGCCAGTGTCTGTTCCTTCTGTCTGCGGTATCCCTGTGAAAAGTTCCTACAATACAATCTTTCCTTCAATCTACGTGGGAGAAAAGTTAATCATTGCAGTGTCTGAATTTCCAGAGCTGTATAATGTCCAAACATTAAGAAAGCGGTATGGGTAAAGGTGTCTGAGGCAATCGGTGTAACTGGTGGTTTTTATGAAGACGACCAATACAGATTTATCTAATACTTCAATTAAATTGTTTACTTTGCATGAACCTAACTATCCCATATCCTAATTTGTGCTAAAATAAGTATGGACAACATACTACAGCTAGCTAGTCAATGTAAACTTGCTTCATTGGTTACAAAATAACAAACATAAAAAAAATAAACACGCCCACAAGCGGACAGCAAAATCCAAACCAAGCATAGGCACACGAAAAACCAACAGGCCTTGTGGACATGGCACGTCAAGATGTAGAACTACAGACCCACTTTGAAAGAAAACTCAAATAGTAACGTCAACTAACTATAATCAACATATCCGTTTACCACTTAATTTTTGACATCTCTTTAATATAATACATTCACAGATGTTACCAAATGTGGACTTTGCAGTTTTATCTATCAATGCAGACAAGGCTTTTAAACAATTCAATTGTTGCTATTAGCAGATGACATTCCCATCTATGTAACTAACACTATCCAGTATCCCACTTATACTAAGCTGGATCTGTTTGGTACCTTCTCTGGCTACAGAATAAAATGGAAGAGTTAAAAATTGCCTATGCAGATATTGGACCCCACGTGTTTTAAACGTCTTCAAATATTTCTTTAGAAAAATATCTAAATGTTACATATACAAAGCTACACCAACCACTTGTCCCTCTGATGGACACCTTAAACAAACAATTTTGGAGAACCCTCCCGATTTTTGTTGTGGAAAAATAATTCTTTAAAAAGGTATCCTGCCTGCAGTTACTTTACCTATTCCTGAATATCCCCATATTCCTAACCAAATACTTTTATAAATAACTGGATGTCTGTGTATCTTTCTATCTAGGACTGTAAAACACAGAGTAGGTAAAAAACAACACTGCAAGTCAACATTATGTACATTGCAGGATTGGCTCCCCGAAGCTTTATATTTTATTATTGGGCTGTAAATATCTTGGCTGTAATGAGTCATTGATGAACCACCTGTTGTCTATTTTCAAATTGTGAATTTTCAAACTGACTGGCTTAAGGTTGTAATTTTGTCTGTGCTTAACTGCTAATACACTTTAATAAGCCTCATATCAGGTAATGTAAGCATCCAGCAGTAGGCCATGTTCAAAATGTGTGCACGACATAGGAAATAAGATCCATTTAGGGCACACTGGCACCTATTTGATATTCCAGAAACTCTCATTCATCACAGCATTCATGTTATATTGTGTTTACACGCTTAAAGATGCGTTCCACGACTTTTCGTGATTAGTAAACTATTTTTAAACCTGTTTTAGGCAGTTTATTCAATAACACGCTAGTTAGTATTGTAGCATATCGCATTAGCTGGCTACCTTTCTTCCTATCCAGCCACGGAAACCATGTCTGCCCTTCGTAGAACTGCTATTTATCTCTTCCTAACCGGAATTTGAGTCATTACATTTGAAAAAAGTTATATGTTGTGGAGCTCCGCCCCCTAGAGGGGCTTTAGCTCCTAGTGGTTTACCCTGGCCGCGTCAGCGGCCGTACTGAAAACTCATTATGCAAGATGCGACAGCCAATCAAGGCACGCCTGCCCCTATATAGGACCCGTGAGCCCAGAGAACGCCCTCCCTTTTTATTCAGCAAACGCTTGCTGAGTTCTACTTATTACTTATTTCTTTTGCTTCAGCCTGAGAATTTTTGTCGTCGGCATTCTTTAGTTCGACGTCTCATCATGAAGAAATTTTTCACTGCCGCATGCCAGTGCGCCGACCTGTCACCGGATCAGGACCCTCACCGTTCGTGTGTTTCCTGCCTGGGACCGGCTCATGCTCGCGAGGGTCTCACCGACCCCCTGGCTTGCTCCTCCTGTGCTGCTTTGTCCCTCTCTACACGTGTTGTGACGACTGCGCCCTCTGCTGCCTCTCCTCCCCCTGCAGCAGACAGGCTCCGGCGGTCGACGTCACCGGCCTTCTGACATCACCGCCCATCTCATCAATTCATCTCACCTGTTGTCTTGTTTAGCGCACCTGGTCCTCATTTACAGTCATTCCCCCCAGTATATATGTTCCCTCTGCTCTCCTAGTCTTTGTGTGTTATTGTCTCTCTTTCGTGAGCATACGTCTGTGCTTCTTATTAAAAGGAAAGACTTTTTACGAAGCTCCTCATCTCCTGCTCCTCGTTTTTCCGTAAAAGCCTGACACGTGTAGAGAGGGCAAACTTTTTCAAACAGGGAGTGGACGTCTCCGCCGTGTTGAATTCCAGCAGCTACGACGACGAGATGTCTGAGGAGGAGCTCCTACGCAGGACGCGACTCCCCTGACTCAGAAAGACCCGCTCCCTTCCCACGTGGGTTGTGGTGGCGGGTCTCACGCTTCTCCCTCTCTCCGGGAGAACTAGATGACGCCCTCTCTTCTGCTGCTTCCCTCCACCCGCTCCCTCTCCGCGTGGAGTTTGCGGGCATGATTGAGAGAGCAGCGCTACGTATTCAGCTGCCCCTGCCTCCCCTGCCAACGCCGAAGGAACCTTCTGACATGTCCTTTCGCTCCTGGGCGGAACGTGTCAAACCGGTGGACTCCCCTGCGCCTGAGGTCCGTGGTTTTATAGCCTTCGCCAAGGGTTCCTGGTCCGCTCCGGCTTCCGCCAGAGCTCCCGTGAAATCCTACGCCACCTTCACCAGGGTCGACGGTAAGCAGACTCCCATCAGCTCGGCCATCCCTCCTTTAGAGCCCGAGTTGGCCGCGCATTTCCTGCCTTCCTGGGGTTGGTCGGGGAAGAAACCTGCCTTGCCATCCACCAAGGACCGCTACACTGGGCAGCTATGGGATAAAGTTTACATCCTGGGATCACAGGCCCTGGCCGCGGCGAACAACGTTGCCCTCCTCGCGTCGGCGGCCTCCCATATTTTAGACCGTTCACCTACTCCGTCGTCACGTAATGTTGAAGAGGTAGCAGGTAATCTAAAGGCAATCCTCCACCTTAACCAGGCTCAGATGGTTTGCGCCAGACGCGCAGTGGCTTCTTCCGTGGTCGGACACCGTCACCTGTGGCTGTCTCTGTCCTCCTTACGCGACGCCGATCGCACACCCCTCCTGAAAGCACCTCTATCCCAGGAGGGCTTATTCGGCGACGCCGTTCACACTGCCATAGCTTCTTTCAAGAAGACAGACGAGGGACGGCAGGAGTTATCTCGTCACCTCCCCCTGGCTAGCCGCTCTACCCATTCGGCCTCACGATCCTCTGCTCATCGCCCGGGCTCCTCTGCTAAACGACGCCAGCGCCACCAAGTCTCTGCTGCCGCCTCTTCTGCTGCCTCGGCGCCTCCTCCTCCTACTGCCGCAGCTCCTGCTCCTCCTCCCGTGCGACGCAGGCAGCCCGCCCCAAGACTGGATACTCCGTGGCCGTCTAAGAAACCCAGACCGTCCTGACTAGGCGTGGAGCGGGCTGCGAGTGGCAACATTGCCCTCACGGCCCCCGCCTCTTCCTCCATCAGCAGAGTAAGGGCCGAGTCTGACGGCGTCGCAGATTCGGCCCGACTCTTTTCCTTTCAATAAACAAGCTAAACATTGCTTGGGTGTAAGTTGTGCTTTTGTGCAGACTCAGGCGGTGTCTGAGCCTGTTAAGTCACTTGTACCTTTTGCATGCCCTAGTTTGCCTCCATCGGTGGCTATTGGAGACTCAGCGAGCGCTCTCTCTGTCTCTACGTCTGCCCCGTTGGATATGAGCAGTGGCGCGAATGAGCAGCTTTTCCCTCATTCTCGCCCTGCTGCCTGCAGGTCTTCTAATGTTTTTGCTTGTGCACACTCTATTCCTTTCCCTATTCAGTGTAATGGTAAGAGCTATGTTAGCTATGTTCAGGGTAGTGAGTGTTCTCAGGGAGTTATAGGTATAACTACTGTCACCTCTCTACTCTCTTATCCCTTTCTCTCCCTGCCCTCCTTGGGCCGTGTCTCTTCCACTCTGGTTGAGCACGGCGGCGGTAAGGGCAGAGAGGGAATTCGAACGTTTCCTGACCAACGCCCCCCAATTTCATGCTCTTCCTCTCAGAGCGTTATTGGGAATGGCGTCATCACTGTACCATGTCAGCCTGGCTCGATCGAACAATCAGACTGGGTTATCTAATTCAGTTTCGCTCAGCTCCACCCCCCTTCTCCGGGATAGTGGAGACGGTGATGTCATCACCCGACAGAGCGTCTGCTCTACTGTCAGAGGTGACGGAATTGTTGAGCAAAGGAGCGATCTCCGAGGTCTCGGAGGATCTCAGACAGGTTTTTACTCCAGTTACTTCCTGGTTCCCAAGAGAACGGGAGGAGTAAGGCCAATCTTGGATTTGCGTAATCTGAATGCGCACGTAGCCAAACGTCCGTTCCGTATGCTCACCACCAGTTGCCTGCTAGAAGCCTTCCTGCCGGGAGATTTCTGTTCGAGCATAGACCTCAAGGATGCTCACTTCCATGTCCAGATTGTTCGCAGACACAGGAAGTTTTTCCGGTTTGCCTTTCAGGGCAGGGTTTACGAGTATACGAGGATTCCATTCGGCTACGCTCTGGCTGCACGCACCTTCTCCAAATATCTGGAGGCGGCGCTAGAGCCGCCATGCAGGGAAGGCATCAGGATTTTAGCTTATCTAGACAACCTCCTGATTCTAGCATCGTCCCTGGAGCTGGCCAGAGTACACACTTTCCGAGTGGTGTTCCTTCTCACACGATTAGGACTCGCTGTGAATTGGAAGATAAGCGTGCCGACGCCAGCCCAGCAGGTTTCTTACCTGGGTCTGGTCATGGACACGCGCACAATGAGAGCGCGCATTTCAGACACGCGGGCTCTCAATCTGCTCTCTGCCCTCAACCTGTGCCGGCCGCCCTGCAGGCGACCGGGTCAGGCCGTCATGTCCCTTTTTGGGTATGATGGCAGCAGCGCACACAGTAGTCCCCCTGGGCCTACTGCACATGCGCAGCCTACAGGCCTGGTTCGCTTACCAGCGGGTCGACCCAGTACGTCATCGGAACCAGACTTTGTCTCTGCCAGCTCACCTGCAAAGGGACCTGGAACCCTTGGCGCTCTCTCAGGGCGTCCCTCTGGGCAGGGTGTCAGTGTGCGTTCAGGTTTTCACAGACGCCTCTCTTCACAGATGGGGCGTTGTGTGCCGGGGTCAGGCTGTCGGAGGCGGGTGGCCTCCCGGCCCTCGCCACATCAACCTGCTGGAACTGGACACGGTCTTATTGGTGCTGACGCACTTCTCGGACCTAGTCAAGGGCCGCGATTTCCTGATTCGCTCAGACAACCGGGCCACGGTCGCTTACATCAATCGCCAAGGGGGGATCAGGTCTCCAGCTGGTCTCCACTGGTCGGCGACACATCTTTGGCTATGGGCTCATGCCCATCTCCGCTCCCTGACTGCGACTCACATTCCGGGCCGTCTGAATGTGGGCGTGGACATGATGTCTTGGGGTGGCCTTCATCACGACGAGTGGCGTCTCCACCCAGACATCGTCTCCCTCATCTAGCAGAGGTTTGGGGAAGCCCAGGTGGACCTATTCGCGTGCAGACAGAACACACACTGTCCCCTGTGGTTCTCCCTGTCCCAGACGGATCGCCCCCTCTGTGGGTGGACGCATTCGCGCACCCTGGCTTCGGGGCCTCCTTTACGCATTTCCCCCGCAGCACTGCATAGCGCGTCTGCTGGCTCGGATCAAGGCGGAAGGGCTTCGGGTCATCCTGGTGGCGCCCGATCTCCCTGCGGCTATCTGGTATCCAGAGATGATCCAGTTGCTGGCGGACCGCCCGTGGTCGGTTCCGCTCAGACAGGATGCACTGTCCCAAGCGGAGGGCTCGATTCTACACCCTCCATCGCTGTTAGGAACTCTCAGGGTCTGGCTCCTGAGCGGGACAGGCTTTTGAATAGAGGTCTGTCCACTGCCGTCGTCCGCACCATCCAGTGTGCTAGGGCAGCATCTACGTCCAAGTTGTATTCCACTCGCTGGAATATGTTTGTGTCGTGGTGCACGCAGAGGTCCTCGGACCCTTCGTGTTGTCCTGTGGAGGAGATTCTGTCATTTCTGCAGTATCTCTTTGATACGGATAGGTCTCCTTCGACCATCCATGGATACGCATCGGCCATCTCTGCGTGTCATGAGGGCTTTGCTGGAAACACGGCTTTCAGCCCCCCTCTCCTCTGCCATTTCCTTTTGGGTACGCGCCGTCTGCACTCGATGGCCAGGCTGGGTGCTCCGCAATGGGACCTTGCTAAGGTGCTGGGCGCTCTCTGTGAGCCTCCATTCGAGCCCTTGCAGCAGTGTTCTCTTAAGTTGCTCTCCCTTAAGTCTGCCTTGCTCATCACTTTGTGCTCAGCTAAGCGAGTGAGTGATCTCCGCGCGCTCTTGGTGCGCCCGGGCTGCCTGGCTATCAGAGAGGACTTAGGTTGCGCTACGCTGAGACCTAAACCATCCTTCATACCCAAGGTTATCACCACCTCTTTTCGGTCTAAGACTATTGATTTACAGGCATTCTTCCCTCCTCCGCACGTCCGTGAGGAGGACGAGAGGCTCCACTGTCTGTTTCCGGTACGCGCTCTCGCCCTTTACGTAGAGCGCACCAGGTCTATCAGACTGACTCCCCAGCTGATTATTTGCTCTTCGGATTCCCGGGTGGGTCGTCCACTTTCTAAGCAGCGTCTCTCCCACTGGCTTTGTGACTGCATCACTTTGGCCTACAGGGCGTCTGGCTCTGTCGTTCCGGAGGGTCTCCGTGCACATTCCACACGGGGTGTTCCTGCCTCCTCAGCCCTTTTCCACGGGGTCAGGGTGGATGACATTTGTGCTGCGGCGTCGTGGTCGTCGCCTTCGGCAATCATTCGTTTCTATTTACTGGACGTGTCTCCTCCATCCCTTGTTCATTCGGTTCTCGGTGCAGCTGCCCGAGATCTCTGAATTTTGCTAGGGAATCTCGTGCTTTGCCTTGATTATGTCTTTTCTCTAATGATTCAGAATTCAGTAGCCTGCTTGGTTCAGGGGTATTGTCACTGCCTGCCAATACAGTTGGTGCGGGTTCACCTCCTCCTTGGGGCTTTCCTCATATTGTCATTTTATTTTTTGTATCCCCATGCCCCTCATCTTGTGATGTGTGGTGCATGAGTGTTTTTTTGTTGTGCTTATGTGGAACAGATACGTTTCCCTTTCGCTTGAGCTCAACATCCCTTCTCTCTGGGGTGGCCTATGTGTTCATAGACCTGCTCTGAGGGAGGATTTCCATCATTAACGCATTCGATCATCCCTTCTCTGACCTCGTCAGCTATCGGGATGTTTTCGTCTTGGGGTTTTAGGGGATGGTTTCTACTGGACACTGCGAGCCGTGCTGGTTGGTCCGGCAGGGAGTACATCCTTGGCTCGCTCGCTCTGCCGTGAACCACTAGGAGCTAAAGCCCCTCTAGGGGGCGGAGCTCCACGACATATAACGTTATTAGTTACCGCGAATGTAACTCCGGTTATATGAGTGGAGCGGAGACCCCTAGACTTGTTGCCCTGCTGTCCCACGGGTTATGCTGAATAAACTCAGGAGGGCGTTCTCTGGGCTCACGGGTCCTATATAGTCGCATCTTGCATAATGAGTTTTCAGTACGGCCGCTAACGCGACCAGGGTAAACCACTAGGAGCTAAAGCCCCTCTAGGGGGCTCCGCTCCACTCATATAACCGGAGTTACATTCCCGGTAACTAACGTTTGTCACTATGAAAAAAGGGGTCTGGCCCGGGATTGGTCCAATACTGCAAAGCGACGTCCAATGAGGTTGCAGAGGGCTCTGAGAGAGAGCTAATGCAGCATGTAGAAACACTAACAGCGAGCACTAACATGGCTACATCGCACACATCTCCACTAGCCAACGGTACCCTGATAGCTGTTAAGTACTGGGATGAAATCCTAAGACCCATCGTCAGACCTTACGCTGGTGCAGTGGGCCCTGGGTTCCTCCTGGAGCAGGACAATACCCAGCCTCATGGGGCCAGAGTGTGTAGGCAGTTCCTGGATGACGAAGGCATTGGCGCAGTTGGCTGGCCCTCACATTCCCCAGACCTGAATCCAACTGAGAACCTCTGGGACGTTATGTATCTGTGCATCTGACGCCATCGAGTAGTGCCACAGACTGTCCTGGAGCTCACTGATGCCCTGATTCAGGTCTGGGAGGAGATCCCCCGTGACACCATCCGCCATCTCATCAGGAGCATGCCCAGATGTTGTCAGGAGGTGCATACAGGCACGTTGGGGCCACACAAACACTACTGAGTCACATCATGAGTTGCAGTTTTGAAATTCACACAAGTTGGAACAACCAGTGATTTCAATTGTTTGCTTGTATTAAGTGGGTGATTGGACACTACAGAACGCAATGTTTGATGGGATAAGTGGTTAATTTTCACACGCCGACTCACTCTCTGAAAGGTACACAGTCTTCTACTCTTTACTTTTTTGCCAGTCCGCGTAAGCGGAGCCGGCCAAGAAGTGCGAATGTCTCTTACTGAGTGAGTGCCTGACTGACTACCCATTGTTAAATAGCGTAGTGGTTAGAGATGCGGACAGTCATGTAGGTGACTGGGGTTTGATCCTCGGCATGGACCAAACAAATTAGGATTTGTTCAGGATAGACTAAGACTTCGCTGGCTACAAGCATCAGTAGCTACATTATGGTTAGCCTAAAGTAAAACTGTTGACGGTTATATTGCGATAGACGAACTGCACCGACAAGGAAATTGCTCTCAATTTAGATTTACACAGCGTAGTGGTTGGCTATTCAACTGTCATTGTTTTCTAAAGGAACAAACCAGCCATGGAGTGATTGGAGTAATTTTTTTTCATTATAGGAACTGTATAGCTAGCTTTTAGCTAGCCATCTACAGTAATCTCTTTCTAATTTATCGCCTTGAATGTAATGTAGTGTAGCGTTCCTGTTGTTGGTTTGGATGTTAACTAATGTAGGGAACTAGTTTCGAGAAATGTGGAGTTTCAAATAATTATTTTGACAATGCAAGAAATAAAAAGACACCACATCTCTACACACGTATCACGTGCACCCACACTTGCTGTTTAAATATCGTGGTGATTAAAGACAGTCTGTCAAATAGTAAACCAAAGATCGAATTCAATCAGGGCAACAACATTCATTCCTTCTAATCGTAGGCTGGCAGAACTAGGCTTGCCTGGATCCTTTTCTTGTTCCAATATATCAATGTTTTGCAATAGTGATTTCCGAGCTTTGAAGGTGATCGTTCACTTGATAGCTTTGCGGACTGACTGATAATTGCAAACGTCCATAGCCAGTCCTTTTTTGAAACGTATATGGTAAAATGAATGGATCACATGACCCATGGAACCAAGATGGTGAAATATGGGCAGCGCCACTTTCCAAGTCAATTGAAATTGTTTCAGCGTTGTAACATACCAACTATAGGAAAAGATTACTTGTTTTAAAAGATAGTTGTGCATTTACTTTTATTTGTAGGCTGTTATATTTAATTAATTGTTCAAATGCTGTTTTCACTGTTATTCATACACTGTTTTGTAGTGTATGAATAAAAATGTAATAATGTATGATAAAGTTCTATTAATACCTGTAGGCTTACACACACGCTACAGTATATACCAAATATATATTTCCACAATTAGTATGTTTTTAAGGCCTGCCAGGAGGGACGATGGTTGGTCATTCCATTCCTAAGTAGGTCCACCAGTCTATAGATCTGTCTGTCTCTCAGTCCGTTGTTCCATCAGAACTCCAACACACTCATCCATATGCAGTGTTTCCTCTACATTTAGCATACTCAGGATATTTAAACAAATATATAAATAAAATAAAATGGTTTAGTGCCATTACCTGCACAAGAACCAAAATGAGGACTGGGAGCAAAGGAGATGGAGCAATCAACAAAAATGTCCTTACAGCCACCACTGCCATAAAACAGCTGCAGACCAAACACTGCATATGTATCCATATGACATACTGTATGTAGGCCTATATGAAAAGAACACTCCATATGTATTCATATGACACTGTATGTAGGCCTATATGAAAAGAACACTGCATATGTATCCATTTGATATACTTTATATAGGCCTATATGAAAAGCTAATGGCTGGATTGACATCACGGTGACAATACAGTTACGTTCATGTGGCCCATTCAATGACCCTCTTGCATTTTAACAAACCCTCAACCTTTTAGAACCACTCTTATGCCAAAATGTCAAATGTGCACACATGACAATGACATTTTCCCCTTTATTGTGTTCCAGTGTTACACATCCTGTTAGTTTAGGGTTAAGCCTCTGCCCACAGTAACACTCATTCGCCAACATTGCCATATAATTCCAAAAGTTACAACATTTACAACAAGATTTTATTCAACTGTACTGGAGTGAGTCAGTCCATTGCAAAGCCATTTCCCCCTCTTGTCTTTATTTTTTTGCATAGCCCTGCGACAGCCAGGTCCAAGGTGTTGACTGCAGTGGTTAGGCCATTAGCCATCCCTGATATGGGACAATGTTAATTGAAATGTGGAAATTCTCACTGTAGAGAGTGACAGTCTTTAATGTATTTTAATTATTGATGTAAACACAGACAATATTTGTATGGATTGGCCCTGAGCCAGAGCTCACTGTATTTTTCTCTCACACACTCTTCGTTCAGGGCATTGGTATGACCATGTGATTACTATATACATAACAATTCACATTCTGATTAGATAACATAACAAATACTTTAAGCTGTTTGTATGCCATATGGGTGTGTTTTTGAATGTGGATGAGTGGTTTTTGGGGAGCTTGAGTGTGTAAGGATGTGCTTTTCATCTCATCTCTGTTCACCATTTTCTCTGCAAAGCACTTTGAATTTACTCTGTTGTGTTTAAAGCGCTATATAAATAAAGTTGACTTTACTTCATTTAAGCAAAATATCAAAAGTATTATCAATATTTTGTATTCATGCAATTTCCAGAATGTGAAAATGATATGGTTTATATAGTTTCAAAATGTAATTTTACATTTTCTGAACAGCACATGAAGGCCTATTTCAATTATTTTTAATTTACAAAGACTGATCTGTAGACTATTTGAAATGATTACTTTTACTGTATCCTCATCTTTTCATGTTGTTAATAAAAACATGCTAGCCTTCATTAAAATACTATATGGCTTGGTTATATAAAAAAACGGAATACCCGACATACATAATCACAAAATGAACTGATTCTGTTTACATTATGACTAAACAAAAAATGAATGGAGCGAATTAAGAGTGGCAATTATATTTTCTGCGAGTGAAGAGCGATTTTGAGCGGAGTGATGAGAAAGATGTTATGTACGCTTCTTGGAGGAGGGAACACCCCGCTACATGTAAACTCCCCGTGGAGGGGGGAAAAGGTATGGGATTGTAGGTGCGAGCAAGGACAACTGGGTTATCACTGTTCCAACAACACAGTAATATGGGGAAAAGGGCCTGGATGGAAAGCAAAGAAAGTAAAAGTGAATGAAAGCGCTATCCTACCTTACCTGCCTTTCCTCTCCTTACCAAACCTGGAGCACCAAATAGCGTGCTAACTAAAATACAGGGGGTGGTCCACCCATGTCTTACACAGAGTGCATAGACAATTAAAATACTACAGGTAATGTATGTCCGTGGGCCTCTTGTCTGAGCACTCCCAAGGTGCTCCCCTTCGCCCCCTGGGAATAAATGAACAAGGTCATCACTCAACAAGTGCACCAGTAGTTAAACTTTAATAACAACAGTACTTCCTATTTACCGTACACATACCTCTAAAGACTGGCTAACAAACCACACCCATACAAAGCTTTCACAGGTAGCAACAACAACCAACACAGGATTCAAGAGTGCTGACGAAAAAACAATGACCCTACGTGCACACTGTCCGCTCGCTCAACTTGCAAATCGCTCAATCTCTGGCGAGCTGTCGCTGAGCCGAACCTAGCATGCACACTGCCCGCTCGGGCAGGGCGTGTCTTCCTAATCTATGCCAGCGACAACCAGTCAACCAGTGTAGGGGAAACATCCGTTGCAAATATTAAGAAGTATTTAGTATTTGCGTGACTCCACTACTAAAAATATATTAAGATGATGCCAAGTCAATGATTTGTCAATGTTAAAATAGCAATGTACTTCGTTTTACGTTATGCATGTATTACTCAACTGTGATCCCAACTATCTCTGAAACCTTCCATGCATCTATTTTTTAGAATTGTATCTCCGTATGAAGCCAGAAAAGCATCATACATAATGGGGAAACCAGACACAGCAAATATAAGTTTCTCTTTCGTCAATGTTTTTAGTTAACGAGTGAGTTTTTAGCTAGCGGGTAGAAAACAGAAGGGACTTCAAGATGCAGAGAACATCTGCCCTGCCATTGGTAGTCACCGAACTCCGTCACTGCGTCACTGAAATTAGCATAAAGTTGAACATTTCTCAACTCTCAGCTGTCGCTGGGAGATTTTGTCTCCAAGAGTAGCTCCGCCCACTGTCGACCGTGATTCGCTGGCTCTGGTTGGAAATGAATGAGAGAGTGTCTCTTTGTAGCTCTAGCGAGCGGACAGTGTGCACGCACCTTGAGGCTTTTATCAGGCTGGAGAAAGAGTTGTTGGCTGAAGGAACCCAGCTGTTTGCACTGATGAGAGGGAGGGGTCAGAACTCCAATCAGTGACGAGGGCCACCAGTCAGCTGCTCCAGTAATCCAAGAAGCCATATCCTAAAACAGACAGACACAGAAACAAGGCCCACATGCATACAAACACAGCAACATAGGAACTGGGGAACGTAACTGAAGTGGAGCGGTAGAGCGTAACCTTCGCTCAGAGAGTGATGAGTGGGATTTCCATCAGCTTCACTCTACGCCTGTACTCCCTCTTCACCTACGATTGTGTTCCTGTACACAGTTCCAACATCATCAAGTTCACAGACGACACCACGGTGGTTGGCCTGATCAGTGACAATGACGAGTCAGCCTACAGGGAGGATGTCAAGTACCTGGTGGCATGGTGCGCTGACAACAACCTGGCCCTCAACGCCAAGAAAACCAAGGAGCTCATTGTGGATAATAGGAAGTCTAAAGGCTGCAGTCACGCCCTAGTTCTCATCGATGGCACTGAGGTGGAGCGTGTGCCCAGCTTCAAATTCCTGGGTGTCCACATCTCTTAGGACCTCTCCTGGACCCTCAATACCTCAATCCTGGTCAAAAAGGCGCAACAGCGCCTGTACTTTTCGAGGAGTCTAAAGAAGGCCTGCCTGTCTCCCAAGATCCTTGTGAACTTTTACCGCTGCACAATCGAGAGCATTCTGACTAACTGCACCACAGTGTGGTTTGGCAGATGCTCCGTGGCCGACCAGAAGGCCCTGCAACGGGTGGTGAAAACCGCCCAGCACATCACTGGTGCCCAGCACCCAGCCATCGCAAACCTCCAGTGCAAGCGGTGTCTACTTTGGGCGTGCAGCATCATCAGGGACCCTTCACATCCATGACACAAACTGTTTGACCTCCTACCATCAGGCAGGCGGTACAGGTCTCTTCATTCCACACACCAGCAGGCTCGGGAACAGTTTGTTTCCAGCTACTGTACGGTGCTTGTACTTGTTCAATGACAATAAAGTTCAATCTAATCTTATCTCACACACTCTGGCTAGTACCACTTTATATAATATTTCTTCAAAAATGAAATGTTTGTATTCCACGTGTGCCTGGCACAAAAGTGTGTGTTTGTATTCAGTGTGTGACAGTTAAACCTCAGATGGACACAAACGGTGTGCGGGCTCAAACGTGAGCGGAGTTAAATGTTTGACTCTGCCCACATTGAGCCCCACCCCAAGCTGCACACTGCAGTCAGTGGTACTTGAATATGTCCATGCTTGAAGTGGCATTTTTGCTACCAGTACTCCTCATAAGCTCCCAGTACTTTTCATTGCCTATCTACAGTACAATGAGTTTAACAAAATGACATGGACCTGTCCATTTCTCAATACCAAGGATGAACAATATCGTTTATTGATGAATGGCCTATAACCTTTTCCACCTATTGGATTACCTTAAAGGAAAAGTTCACTATTTTTTAACCTGGGGTGTATTTACAGATTATCTAGCATGATCCTAGTTCACAGAGAAAAAAAAAATCAAATGATTTCAGTTTTGAGTTTTTCCGATTTATCCTGCAGTCTCTCTCTGGGTTAAAATGGAACTGAATGGGGCAACCAATGTAGCGTTCGAAAATATGATACATTTGTTTTTCCAAAATGGGAAGACCACGGTGTATTGATGTAGGTCTCTGTGTGTTCTCCTGAAAAAATTGTACCAAAACAAGCATTGTATCAATGGTTATGTTCTATGTGAAACCAAACTATTTTTTTTGTAAACAATGCACTACCTTTGGAAGTTTCCAAAACTGCCCGGTTGATAAGAGCTTGAAAGTCAATGCCATCTGTTGCACATGCTGGAGCCGATTCAGCCTCATCCACGGACACATCAAGGTTCTCGATAGCATTAGGTTGCAATAAATCCCACTCTTAATGTGAGCTACAGTTCTGTAAACAAAGTTGGTTGCTGGATAAAGCCTCCTTGCAGACAGATTCACGTCTGTTTACCAGCAGCTAATACAAATTGTTGGCATTTTTGTTTGAGCTCAAAGTTTATACTAGCTAACATGAGCTACAGTTTTGTAAACAAAGCCTGTTACGGATACAGCCTCCTCACAGACAGATTCATCCGCGCAGCAGCTGCTTATACATTTTCCAGAAAGAATAAACTGCGATAACCATGGATACATACAGAGACCTATATTAATATATCCTGGCCTTCCCATTTTGGAAAACTGAATATATAATGTATTTTCGAACGCTATATCAGTTGCCCTGTCACTTCCATTGTAGCCCAGAGAGGGGCTTCCTGTAAAAAATAGAAAAACTCAAAACTGTAATAATTCAAAATAAAAAGTCTCTGCAGTCCAGGATTATGCTTGATAATCTGAAAAAGGCCCCAGGTTCAAAAATAGCAAACCTTTCCTTTAACTTAGTGTAACCTGGTTAAAGAAGATTAGCTAATCGAATCGCTGTATACTACTTGGTATTACTTCCAAATAGCCTTTTGATGGGAGCCCCTAAACTCTGTTACACAGGGTGCACTGGGTTACACAAATCCTCCCCCACCCACTGAGGAAAACTTGAATTTTGTTTTGTTCTCTGTCAGTGTCATGTTAGTGTGGTTAAAGAAGCACAAGATAGTTCCTTCAGATTAAAGCGAATCAGCTTCAAGAGCAGGGAGTGTCTACTAACCAACCAGAACTTGAATGAAGGCCTGGAGCACCCTCAGCAAGGTAACAGTACCACTAGCAGGCTACCCCGCTCCTTACCATAGGAGACATCTACGTTAACAATAACGTTAGTAATGATCAACGGCCCAACATTTGATTTCTGTGAGTATGTGAACATCTTATTCCTTATCACTACCAGTGTTTGTCACCCCCAAAGTTTTTAGTGATTGCTGAACTTGTGCTTCCATCAAAAATCCAATCAGATAATATAACTGAATTGTCTACTGTTTCTTAAATATACAATATACAGCTTTTGTATTTAAAGCAAACAAATGACAATTAGACATCAACAAGAATAATTTAAATATGCTTGTTTACCTAAAAAATGTAATGACCTGTGTGTTTCTGATTAGGAAACCTTTGCAGGCCTGCTAAAAATAACTTCATGGCCACCGCCACACCTAACGACTTTCTAATTTCCTTATTATGTTCCTCTTACTCTATAAATTAAACACACATATTGTGAACAAAAGCAATACCTCATAGTATCATTTTTTCTCTGTACAAATGCAAATGTAGTACTTAATGGTTTGCTGGTCGATTCTGATCCCAACACATGAATAAGGGGAGTACTGGCACTCAATGTTTTCCACTTCAAGCACTGATTGTAGTAGCAGAAACCGGGTTCAGTCTACACACATTGTAGTAAATCTAATGTGTGTTGATTGAACCCCAAATCAGTTGCCTTTCCACCACTCTTGTGCTGTAGCTACATTTGTGATTCCATCTCTGTGTTGACATATTGTAGCCTGAGTAGCTGAAAAAGAACACACGTGACTGCTTGTGGGCAGACCATCACATGAATTGACAGATAACACATGAACAAAATTCACCAGAGTTCTGCCTCTAAGCACAACTGGTGACCAGTGTTTGACAGTGGGCTTGTTCATTCTTTATGACATGTTATCCTGAATGTGCATTAATTCCATAGGCTGTGTGATATCTTGCCAATGGCAACAAATGCACGCGCTTTCAGTTTTCAAGGACAATGGGTTTCACCAATATGAGAGCATAGGTGCAAACAATTCTGCGGTTTAAGAACACGTCATGAATCTGACGTAGACTTTTCTTAGGACCTTTCTCAAGAACCAATTTAAGAAAAAACTTGTACTGTATGTACAGCGTTATAAGGAATTTCTGTATTTTTAATGAATGATGAAAGGGGCCACACTTCAGTAAGTAAGTACAGCGTCATTTGATACATCCAATTTGTATGTATGTGATGTATGTGTTATGAATGACCAAAGGGGTTACACTTTGAAATAAGTGCCATAGCATGTGACTTAAACTCTATATGTTTTATAAATTATTGATGTTGTAAGAGCCGCAATGTAAGAATATAATAAATTATGTCATGGTTAGTTAGTGGGTTTGGGGAGAGAGAGCTTCGTTAGGCAAGGAAGTATATAGTTTTTCTACTGTGTGATGCAATGTAATATAAAACCCTTTTTTGTCAATAAACATTGTTAAACTGAATTACATCTCTTATCATTCGTGTCAGATTAAAGTTACTGTGCGTACAGCTCATTTATGGCTTATCTTGACATCCAGAAGGAATGTCATTACATTTGTAGAAAAACTGCTCAAATGTAATTAGCAAGAATGAACGAGGGAGAGATAGATGCCCGCTAATGCAACTGGTGCACCTCAAAGAAGTCCTCAATGCAACGTTTTGGTATGAAAGAAACAAAAGAAAGAAAACTTCGGAAAAGGTAAAGAAAGGATTGAGAACCTTTTAAATACTCATATCTCTGAAATAGCTCACCAGATGTTTTGTAGCTTGCCAAGTGGATGACAATTGCTGAAGCTAAACTATTCAAGATGCTGACTTGACTTAGTAAAAGCCATTGAAGTTTCTACGTGTTTCAGAAGTTGTGATGCACCTGTCCAATGTTGAAAGTGTAAATACTTTTAATAATTTGCATGCAATTTACGCATAACTTGTTGCTATGATGGCTGAAGGTAAGGAAATATTTGGCGCTGTAGAAATGAAATCTGAAAGAATGACCAGGCTAACTGAGGTAGTGCATAGGTTTATTAGAGCCAGGAGGGGAGTATTAGATCGGATAACTGGTAAAAGGACCAAAGTTGAAAGTTGGAAGAGTGTTAGTAATGTGCAAAAGGTGCAAGAGTGTATGCACAATTATTTTCCCACTCCTGTTATTGAGTTTAAAGAACTCAGTAAGCAAGTAGATGGTTGTCTGCCTGAGGAAGAATAGGCTGCAGATCTATACAATTGGTTTGAGCCTAAAATGTTGTCTATTAGACATTTTGCAGAAGAAACTAAAAAGTGGATAGATGGTTTGAGTGACAGTAAAACAGTGAAAATAGAGCAACAGAAGAAGAGGTAAGGGGTGTTCAGGATGATAATGATGGTGTTAGCCCTGAAGATGACAGTTGGTAATATCAAACCAACACGAAAACGGGTTCAATTGTTCGACGCTCATCTGTCATGTCCATCAGATCATCAGTTTGTGTTAATGAAGAAGCCAAATTAGCTGGATTAGTGGAACGTGCTGCAGCTTTACAGGAGAAACAGGAATTGAAATGGAAGAGGGACATATTAAGGCCAAGCTGGAAAGGCTGGCTTTAGAGGCAGCTGCAGAAAAGCTGCCTCTAGAGCACAAGTAAGAGTATTGAAAGAGTATGAGAGATCAGAAGATGGCATGAACAGTTATGTCCGCGCACATTTGGCAGGTGAAATCCGAGACAAAGAGGAACGGAGATATCATCCGACCACTAACATGCCTCTATTTGAGATTCCACCCAAGCCATCACAGTTTATAGAGCTGCAGGTGGTGAGGCCAAAGCACACAGCACTGGCAAGCAGCAGTATGACAGAAGCAATGATGGCATTTTTCAAGTAATACAGATGCAAAATATGATCACAGAGATTCTGGTTAATCAACAGAAACAGGCTCAGCTGCCAGTTAAAGAAGTAGCAGTGTTCAAGGGTGATTCACGTAACCTATAGATCTTTTATCAGAGCTTTCAAACAAGCTTATTCTACTTGCAACTGTACACTGCAGGAGAACCACAAGAACTTGTGCGTAGCTGCGAACACTATGCCACCAAACAGAGGAGTCACAGAAGCAAAACGACTGCTTCAGAAGCAATATAGAGATGAGTTAATGATAGCTAGCACTTATATTGACAAAGCTTTGAAGTTGCCGCAGATAAAATCTGAAGATGGAAAGGCATTGAGTGCTTATGCTTCATTTTTGACTGGCTTTCGTAACGCATGGAAGATGTGGAATTTATGGAGGAAATGGATAATCCTACAAACATGAGAATAGTAGTATCCAAATTACCATACAAAATGAGGGAAAGATGGCACAATGCAGCATTTCACATCAAAGAAAGGAGAGGACACAGAGCAAGATTTGCTGACCTTGCTATCTTCATTGACCGTCAAGCAAAAAGAGCTATGGATCCATTCTTTGGAGACCTCCAAGACAACCGTACATTTACGGAGGGTGAAAGCAGAGAAAAGGGAACATTTATCAAAAGTGCAGTGAAGGGAAGCAGCTTCGCAACCAATGTGGCAGTAAAGAAGAAACAGCAAGATGCAATGGCGAGGCAGCCAGGCCCATCCAAGGCAGCTAATGCCTTTGAAACACTGTCTTTTCTTTCAAAAGAATCACCTATTGGAGACTTGCTTCAAGTTTAAGGAGCTAAGACACAAGGAGCGTGTTGAATTTCTAAAGATTAAGGAGCTATGTTTTGGATGTTTAACACAAGGCATCTTAGCAAGAACTGCAAGAAAAGAATGGTGTGCAAACAGTGCTCACAAAGACACCCAGACATTCAACATGTGGAGAAAGAAGCCAATACACATATCGATGAATGATGACAGCACTCTTAATGAGGTCTCAGGCACTCAGAAGTCTGTTGCACAGGAAATGGTTGGCTACACTGGGGCCGGAGTGACTGATGCCGCGTTTCCACTGGTGCCTAACCCCAGCACCAGGGTCACACCGGTGATTTATGCTAATGTTGGCTCCCGACTTCCCTGTTTCCACTATACATTTGGTACCAAGGACTTAAGGCGGGGCTCAAGTGGGGAGGGAGGTGTAAACTATCAACGCAATTTAGTTTTCCGGTTCCGAAAAATAAAAGGCAATATTTTTCTGGTAGTAAAATAAAATAAACAATAACGCCATGCTCAGTTTGTTTACAACACGGCAAACAGAAAAAAGTCTGGACTTTAGGGTAAAACACCAGTGTTTGGCACCAGTGGAAACGCGGCATGAGTGTCTATTAACAATTGTGCCAGTGAAAGTGAGATCCCGTAATGTTGGAAGGTGTATAGAGACGTATGCTTTTATGGACCCTGGAAGTACAGCTACTTTTTGTACGGATGAGCTCTGAAATAAACTAAATGTGAAAGGAAAGATAACTTAGATCTCATTGAGCACAATGGGCCAGGAGTACCTTACTGGACAGAAGCTAATTAGTAGTTACATCATGCTCTCAGATTTAGAGTTGTGTGGCCTGGAGGACCCAAAGTACATTAAGTTACCAAAAGTCTTCACACATAGCAACAACCCTGTTCAGAGAGAAAACATCCCCATTTAAAAACATCAGCAAAAATGGCCTGATCTTAGTGAAATAAGCTTACCACACATTCAGGCTGATGTGGGCCTTCTCAAAGGAGCCAACGACTCAAAGGCAATAGAACCATGGTATGTAATAAATAGTCAGGATGACGGGCCCTACGGCGTGAAGACTGTCCTGGGCTGGATGGTGTGTGGACTATTTTTACGGAAAACTGCAAAAGATATAAAAGACAATGCAGCTCCAGAAGCCTTTGAAACAGTTCTGCACAACTTCTATGTAGACAACTTTAAAATCTGTCTGCCGAAGAAGAAGCCATTGCCATAGTGAAGAACCTTCAAAATGTGTGTATGGAAGGAGGTTTTAACCTTAAAAAATGGTTAAGCAACAGCAGGAAAGTTTTGTCATCCATACCTGCAGAGCACCGAGCCAGCGATCTGAAAAAAATCGATCACATTAATGAATCTCTACAGACCAAACGAGCCCTTGGCATACAGTCGTGCACAGAAGATGATACATTTGTATACAGTCTCAAGTTGCAGAACACTCCAAATACCAGAAGAGGTATCCTTTCAGATGTAAACTCCATCTACGACCCTCTTGGCTTCCTGGCACCAGTCATACTTCCTGCCAAGCTTATTTTGAGGGATCTGTGCAAAGAAAAGCAAGGATGGAATGAATAACTCAGTGGCTCTCAAGACGATCAATGTTATATGGCAGTAATATACATAAAAATGCGAACTAGCATCAATTTTCAATACACATCGATGGAGCTGAAGTGGAGAGAGTCTCCGACTTCAAGGTCCTCTGTGTGTTCACCAAAGATGACCTCATTTGGTCCAGACAACCGAATTCGCCAATGTGAAAACTGCCCAAAAGTGACTATACTTCTTGAGGAGATCCATACTGTACGGAGGGGCCTTAGCACCCTAGTGAACAGACACCCCGGACAGGGCCTAACAGGCAGGGAGTCAATCCACCCACATTGCCAATCATCAACCAAAGGGACACCAACAAACTGCAACCACCCTGAATGAGGGCCGAGTATTGCCAGCAGAGTTCACTCCAGTTGCTCAAGGGACGCAACGGAGAGACAACAGCAAGCCAGTGACTCCACTCCCTAATGGCATTGGAGAGAGGGCACCCCAGTGGAGGTGAGAGCCCATCTGGCATGACTGCAAAGGTGGACAGTATCAAGTCTTTTCGTTCACCTTCACATCCCTGGGCCAGTCTACACTAAATCATAGATCATGCTGAAGAGATTAATCTTTAGTAAACACTGGAAAGTTTCCACTGAGTCTGCATTTTTAATCTTAATTGGCTGATCACTCCTCAGTAGTGGAGCTCTATGAGAGAAAGCCCTGCCTCTGGATGTTTGTTTAGAAATTCTACAATTAGTAGGCCTGCATCTTGAAATATTAGGTTATGTGTATGAATGGCTGGATAATTTCAGTGAGGTAAGTAGGAGCATGTCCATGTATTGCTTTTTCAAGGTTAACAATAAACCCTTAAAATCAGCCCTAGCCTTAACAGGCAGCCAGTGTAGAGAGGTTAATACTGGAGTAATGTATCCAAGTTTTTTTCACTCTGGTTAAGATTCTAGCAGCTGTGTTCAGCACTGATTGAAGTTTAAGTATTGATTTATCAGGGTAACTGGAGAGATAAGCATTACAGTAATCTAATCTTGTAACAAAAGTAACAAAAGCATGGATTCGTTTTTCTGCAACAGTTTTTGATAAAAAGTTTCAGATTTTTGCAATGTTTCGAAGATGGAAAAAAGCAGCTCTTGAGATATATTTTATATGTTCATCAAAGGAGAGGTCAGGGTCGAGGGTAACACTGAGGTTTCTCACAGTGTTTTTGGGATACGACCATACAAAACCAAGCCTGGAGGAACACCAAAATAAAACATGCCATCCACACATACGAACTGATATCTTTCAGTTGAATAAGATTTAAACCAGGCTAGAACGTGTCCATGTAGCCCAATGTGGGTTTCCAATCTCTCCAATAGAAGGGAGTGATCAATAGGCAGCATTAAGATCAAGAAGCAACAGGACGGATGCGAAACCTTTGTCTGAGGCCATTAGAAGGTCATTTATCACCTTCACGCATTCAGTCTCAGTGCTACGATGGGGTCTGAAACTGGACTGGCGCATTTCATAAATGTTATGAAATTGTTATGAAAGATTTTTGGGAGGAAGGGGAGGTTCGATATTGGCCTATAATTGTTTAATATATCTGGATCCAGATTTGATTTTTTTCAGAAGAGGCTTTATTTCTGCTATTTTTAGTGGGTTTGGTACTCATCTGGAGGATAGAGAGCAATTATTTATGTTCAACATCGGCTGACCTAGGACAGAAAGTAGATCCTTATAAGTAGTTTTGTTGGAATCGGGTCTAGTTGACAATTTGTGGGTTTAGAACTCATTACTAATTTAGTGAACGCGTTGAGCGATACAGGGTCAAAAAACTCTGTGTTTCCATTGATACCAGGTCAGGGAAGTTCGGGGCATTCTCATGACAACTGAGATTTTCAGGACTATACCTATTTAAGGAGGAGTCAGTTATTTGTTTTCTAATGGTGATTATCTTTTCCTGTATTTCATGTATTCTGCTGAAGTGAAGACCCACTTCACTTGTTGAGCATTGCTTTTCGTTAACTTTGCAACTGTGTCAAAGAGAAATTTTGGATTGTTATTGTTTACCTCAATCAGGTTGGATAAATAAGCAGATCGAGCAGATATGAGTGCTTTTCGGTATTGTACTGCACTGTCTATCCAGACTACTCTAAATACTTCCAACCTGGTTGAGCGACACTTTCACTCCAGCTTTCTGGAGGCTTGTTTGAGTGCTCTAGTATTGTCTGTGTACCAGGGTGCGAGTCTCTTGTTGCGAATTTCTTCTGTTTTTTTAGTGGTGCAACCACATCAAAGGTATTTTGCAGTGTTGAGTTCAGATCATCGATTAGGTTGTAAATATATATTAGAATATATTTACTCTGTCATCAATGAGCGAGCCTGGAAGAAAATCAAAAAATCTATTGACGGTCCAAGAATTTATATTACGGCTTTTAAAAGTCATTGTTTGGGTTGCAAGTGGGTTTCTTGTTGGAACGGTAAATGTAATAAGACGGTGGTCCGATATTCCAGGATTATGGGGTAAAATTGTTAGATCCACAATATCTATCACAATATCTTGTGACAAGACTAAGTCTAAGGTATGATTGTGGCAGTGCGTTGGACCTGAGACATGTTGGTCAAAACCCACTGAGTTAATTATGGCTTCTAAGGCTTTTTTAAGAGGGTCATTGAACTTTTTCATATGAATATTGAAATCGCCAAAAATTTGAAAAGTATCTGCCATGACTACAAGGTTAAACAAGAATTCTGGAAACTCACAGAGGATCATTGTATATGGCCTGGGGGGCCTGTAAATAGTAGCTTTGAAAAACAATTTATCAGCCTGGTTAGCTTTCATGACGAAAATTTCAAAAGAATGAAAACCAGTTATGTGTTTATGAGTAAATTTATATTTAGTGTCATAAATATTAGCAACACCCCCCCCCCTTTTCGGGATGCCCAGGGGATATGATCACTTGTGTAGCCAGGAGGCGAGGCCTCATTTAGGGCTGTAAATATACAAGGAGAACTGGCAACAGGGAACTGTTAAAGCACATTGTAAATACACAAGGGATAATGGGAACGTGGGTGACACCTGGTGTGGGCAGAGACACAAGGTAAGACAGGTGAACTTTTAGATATGGCTACTACTGTCATTAAAAAGGCAATCGATTTGCCCCTTGTTTATTGAATACCATGCCTGTGGGAATTTTCTGTTGAGATCTGTGGCCAGTAACCTCCTGTAAAATTGATAGCCTACTCTTTTTACATATAACTAGTTACTGTAGTTAAAACAGCAATTGATTTGAGCTATGCTTATTGAAAACTAAGCCAGAGTGAATTAGCTATTGAGAACTGTGGCCAGCAATCTATTTAATTATATACAGCTCTGGAAAAAATTAAGAGACCACTGCAAAATTATCAGTTTCTATGGTTTTACTATTCATAGGTATGTGTTTGAGTAAAATGAACAGTTTTGTTTTATTCTATAAACTACTGACAACATTACTCCCAAATTCCAAATAAAAATATTGTCATTTAGAGTATTTATTTGTAGAAAATAACAACTGGTCAAAATAACCAAAAAAAAGATGCATTGTTTTCAGAACTCAAATAATGCAAAGAAAACAAATTCAGATTCATTTTCAACAACAACATACTAATGTTTTAACTTAGGAAGAGTTCAGAAATCAATATTTGATGGAATAACCCTGATTTTTAACTGGTGCATGTTCTCCACCAGTCTGTCACATTGCTGTTGGATGACTTTATGCCACTCCTGGCACAAAAATTCAAGTAGCTTGGCTTTGTTTGATGGCTTGTGACGGCATCCATGTTTGATGGATGACAGCATCCATGTTTGTTTGATGGCATCCATCTTCCTCTTGATCAAATTCCAGAGGTTTTCAATGGGGTTCAGGTCTGGAGATTGGGCTGGCCATAACAGGGTCTTAATCTGGTAGTCCTCCATCCACAACTTGATTGTCGTGGCTTTGTGGATTGGAGCATTGTCCTGCTGGAAAAACCAATTCTCAGAGTTGGGGTGTAAGGGCTGTCTCCAGTACGAGCTGTAGGCCACACTGAATATCCCCTGAACGCAGCCTACTTCCCCGAGCTCAATCACCGGAATTCTGAGCACCCATGTTGCCAGACCACCTGCACTTCATTATCACTTGTGTATCTACCAGGCACCATTTCCTGGTGCCTTGCGAAGTATTGTTAGATTTCTACTCCAGTACCAAGCCTGCTGAATGTCCCATTGTTTCTTGTCTTATACGAAATAATTGCTTGCCCTCTGACTACTCTTTTGATCGCTCTGCCCTTTTGTACCTTTGCCAGTTTCCATTGATTATCCTGCTCGGCTCCGACTCCTGCCTGACCCACGACGACGCCCTTCTTTCTGGATACAGTTTTTGTACCTCTGCCTATTAAAGTGTTTGTGTTTTGCGCTTGGATCCCATCCTGGTCTCCCGTAGTCATTACAGAATACTTCGCTGCCACCATGGATCCAACAGAGCTCCATGCCCGTCTTTCCCAGCAAGAGGAACGAATGGACGAACTTTGCCATCTTCTGCATCACCCTCAACTCCTGCCTAGCGCTGACCAGCCCCCTGCTCCCTCTGCTGTCTCACACGCTCCTGCGGCTCATCTCACTATGCCCGAGAAGTACGATGGGGCTCCCGGGAAATGCAGAGGGTTTTTGGTACAGTACTCCCTCTACATGGAAGATCACCCCGAGAGGTTCTCCTCGGACGCCGCTAAAGTACGTTTCCTCATCTCCCTCCTGTCGGGAAAAGCCCTCGATTGGGCAAATGCCCTCTGGACTGCGAACTGCCCAGAACTCCAATCAGCCACTGAGTTCGAGAACCTGTTCCGAGGTTTTTGCGAGCATCCTACCTCCGGATGCAGCGTGGGTGATCTACTGTGCGAAATAAAACCGGGCCGACGTTCGGAATCGGGTTCTATCTGCCCGTCTACTTCCCCAGCGGCCTCCAGCTTCTTTTTTGTGGAGTAGAAGGATGGCAGCCTCCGTCCCTGCATAGACTATTGGTCCTTAAATTACATCACAGTAAAGAACCGCTTCCCTTTACCTTTAATCCCAGCAGCTCTAGAACAGGTTGGCCAAGCCCCCATCTACACCAAACTCGACCTCCGCAGTGTGTACAATCTATTCCGCATTAGCGAAGGGGATGAGTGGAAGGCGGCTATCACCAATCGGGGACATTACGAATATCTTGTAATGCCATACGGGCTCACAAACACCCCAGCCGTGTTTCAGTCGTTTATGAACGAAATGTTCCAGGACATGCTCAACCAGTTTGTTATAGTTTACATTGACAGCATTTTGGTTTACTCCAACAATCTGGCAGACCACGTCCTCCATGTCCAGCGAGTCCTCCGCCGTCTCCAGGAACATCAGCTTTATGTCAAAGCGGAGAAAAGCGAATTCCATGTGTCAACGGTTGCGTTCCTAAGCTTTGTGCTGACCCTAGGAGGCGTCAGCATGGACAACAAGAAGGTTGATGCAGTGCGTAACTGGGCACAACCGCAAACCGTCAAGGACCTCCAGAGGTTCCTGGGCTTCACCAATTATTATAGACGATTTATCCACAACTTCAGCGCCATAGCCGCGCCTCTGACCACCTTAACACAACTAAACTCCAGGACCATTCGGTGGTCACATGAGACCGAGCACGCTTTCCATGCCTTGAAGACCCGTTTCACCACAGCTCCCATCCTAAAACAACCTCCCTGCCTTTTGTCGTGAAGGTGGACGCCTCGCAGGAAGGTGTTGGAGCTGTCCTGTCTCAACGACAGGGCTCACCAGCAAAGATGTTCCCCTGCGCCTTCTTCTCACACAAGTTATCTCCAGCGGAAAGAAACTACGATGTGGGAAATAGGGAATTACTCACTATTAAGCTTGCCTTAGAAGAATGGAGGTACTAGTTCCTCGTTCTCACTGACCACCGGAATCTAGAGTACCTTCAAAACGCCAAACGCCTAAATCCCTGTCAGGCCAGATGGACCCTTTTCTTTACCTGTTTCCGGTTCAAGGTAACCTACATTCCCGGCAAGAACAATGTTAAAGCCGACTCCCTGTCCTGTCTGTTTGACACCCCTGCCTGCATGGCTGCTCCGGAACCCATCCTGCCTCCATCCTTTATTGTAGCCCCGGTTCAATGGGACCTCATGACCACTATACAGGTGGCCCTAACCACCGAGCCTACACCACCTGACCCACCTCCCGGGAGGTCCTATGTTCCGACAGCAGTTCGACCACAACTACTTCAGTGGACTCATACCTCCTTAGGCAGTGGTCACCCCAGCATCACCCGGACTACCGAGCTGCTCTCCTGAAGGTTCTGGTGGTCCTCCCTAGGAGACGACGTACGAGATTACGTGTTGTCCTGCCCGGTCTGTGCCCAGTCCAAAACTCCTAGATATCTTTACCTGGGTAAGCTGGAACCCCTTCCCACTCCACGCAGGCCATGGTCTCACGTAGCCATGAATTTTATAACAGATCTCCCTGACTCCGTTGGTTTTACCACTATTCTTGTTATAATAGACCGTTTCTCTAAGATGTGCCACCTAGTTCCCCTGCCACACCTACCTACTGCCATGGAAACGGCTGAGTGGGTTTTCAATCATGTGTTCCACCAATACGGACTACCGGAGAACATAATTTCTGATAGAGGCCCGCAATTCACATCCAGGGTCTGGAAGGCCTTCTGTAAGCGACTGGGGATCTCCCTGAGCCTCTCCTCCAGGTTCCACCCACAAACCAACGGACAGACGGTGAGGCTCAACCAGAAGATTGGTAAATTCCTTCGACAACAATGCACCCTACACCCTCTGACTGGAGTCATTACCTGCCCAGGGCTGAATATGCCCAGAACTCTTTAATGTACTCTTCCCTTCGTCTCACCCCGTTCCAGTGTGTCTTAGGGTACCAGCTGCCCTTGTTTCCCTGGGATACGGGGCCCAGCCAGGTGCCCGCTGTGGATGACTGGTTCCAGGGCAGCGGTCAAGACTGGGAGAAGGCTCATCGCCACCTTTAACAGGCAGGCCGGACCCAGAAGAGGTTTGCGGATCGTCGCCGTCGGCCCACTCCGTGGTTTCACCCGGGACAGCAGGCCTGGCTGTCTGCCCGTGACATTAGGCTCTGCCTCCCCTCTAGGAAACTTACGCCCAGATACATTGGCCCCTTTAAGATCACTCATCGTGTTAACCCCCATCACGTATCGTCTAGGCACTGCCGGATCTCACCCACGTTCCATGTGTCCCCCCTGAAACCGGTGTTTTACAGTCCTCTGCACCAGCCTGTAGCCCGGGCTGGTGCCCCCCTGCCATTGGACGTTGGGGGTGAACCGGCTTACGCGGTCAACGCCATCCTGGATTCCCGGCGGCGGTGTGGTCTCCTCGAGTATCTGGTGGACTGGGAGGGGTATGGACCTGAGGAGAGCTGTTGGGTCTCGGCCTCGGATATCCTGGATCCCTCTATCTGTGCCGACTACCACTTGGCCCACCCTGATCGTCCTGGGCCCCGGCCTAGGGGTTGGACCCCCGATCGTTCTCGTCGGGCATCGGGAGCCGCCCATGGAAGGGGGGGTGCTGTAAGTTCTGTCTCCAGCACGGGCTCTAGGCCACACCGAATATCCACTGAACGCAGCCTACTTCCCCGAGCTCAATCACCAGAATTCTGAGCATCCGTGTTGCCAGACCACCTGCACCTCATTATCACTTGTATATCTACCAGGCACCATTTCCTGGTGCCTTGCGAAGTATTGTTAGATTTCTACTCCAGTACCAAGCCTGCTGAATGTCCCATTGTTTTTTGTCTTATACAAAATAATCGCTTGCCCTCTGACTACTCTTTTGATCGCTCTGCCCTTTTGTACCCTTGCCAGTTTCCATCGATTATCCTGCTCGGCTCCGACTCCTGCCTGACCCATGACGACGCCCCTTTCCGGATACTGTTTTTGTACCTCTGCCTATTAAAATGTTTGTGCTCTGCGCTTGGATCCCATCCTGGTCTCCCGTAGTCATTACATGGGGAACATTGTCAAGGCAGAAGGAAGCAGGTGTTCTTCCAGGATAACCTTGCACTTGGCTTGATTCATGCGTCCTTCACAAAGACAAATCTGCCCGATTCCAGCCTTGCTGAAGCATCCCCAGATCATCAACGATCCTCCACCAAATTTCACAGTGGGTGCGAGACACTGTGGCTTGTAGGCCTCTCCAGGTCTCCGTCTAACCATTAGATGACCAGGTGTTGGGTAAAGATGAAAATTTGACTCGTCAGAGAAGATGACTTTACTCCATTCCTCTACGGTCCAATCCTTATGGTCTTTTGCAAACTTCAGCCTGGCTCTTCTTTGCTTCTCATTGATGAAGGTTTTTTTTCTAGCTTTGCACGACTTCAGCCCTGCCCCTAGGAGCCTGTTTCGAAGCGTTCTCGGCGTACGCTTCACCATAGCTGCTGTTTGCCATTCTTTTTGTAGGTCACTTGATGTCATCCTACGGTTGTTGAGTGACATTTGAATGAGTTGATGGTCATCTCCGTCAGTGGACAGTTGTTTTCACCCTCTGCCAGTCTGTAGCTTTGTTGTCCCCAATGTCTGTTGCTTGACCTTGTTCTTATGAACCGCCGTCTTTGAAATATTCAGGATGGAAGCAACCTGACGCTCACTGTATCCCTCTGTCAGTAAAGCCAGTATTGAACCCTTCTTTTCCTAACTCAAAGCTTTTCTTTTCAACTCTTTTGTCATGCTGAATAGTTATTGTTTTTATTCAAATTGCCTTTAAGGTACTACTTGCACGGTTTTTGCCATCCAGCTGGTCCTATTGCAAGAAGATAGTGATAACCACAGCAGTGGTTTTTATACTTTTCCTCATTAAATTAGATTTGGTTCCGGTAATCACCAAATCAGTACCTCATTAAGTAAAATGAGGTGTGCCAGTGTTGGAATTTAACAGACACTGGAATGGAATGGCTGCCATACATGTAGAGATGCTGATTTAAGAAAAATTAGGAGTGGTCTCTTATTTTTTTTTATTTATATATATACACACACAACCCCGTTTCCAAAGAAGTTGGGACGCTGCATAAAATGCAAATAAAACAGAATGCAATGATGTGCAAATCATTTATCCCTATATTTAATTGAAAATATTATAAAGATCACATATTAAATGTTGAAACTGAGAAATATTATTGTTTTTGGAAAACTACAGTTAGGTCCAGAAATAACTGGACCCAAGTTTTGACACACATTTTGTTATTTTGGTTGTTTACCAAAATATATTCAAGTTACAGTTAAATAATGAATATGGGCTTACATTGCCGTCTCTCCGCTTTAATTTGAGGGTATTCACATCCAAATTGGAGGAAGGGTTTAGGAACAACAGATCTTTAATATGTAGCCCCCTCTTTCTCAAGGGACCAAAAGTAATTAGACAATTGACTCAAAAGCTGTTTCATGGACAGGTGTGGGCTATTCTGTTGTAATTTCTTCATCAATTAAGCAGATAAAAGTTCTGAAGTTGATTCCAGGTGTGGCATTCCCATTTGAAAGCTGTTGCTGTGAACCCACAACATGCGGTCAATTGAGCTCTCAGTGCAAGTGAAACAGGCCATCCTTAGGCTGCAAAAAATATATATCCATCAGAGAGATAGCAGGAACATTAGGAGTGGCCAAATCAACAGTACATTCTGGTACATTCTGAGAAAAAAAGTACGCACTGGTGAGCTCTGCAACACAAAAAGGCCTGGACGTCCACGGAAGACAACAGTGGTGGATGATCCTAGGATCCCCTCCATGGTAAACAAAAACCCCTTTACAACACCCAGCCAAGTAAAGAACACTCTCTGGGAGGTAGGCATATCATTATCCAAGCCTACAATAAAGAGAAGACTTCACGAGAGCAAATACAGAGGGTTTACCACAAGGTGCAAATCATTCAAAAGCCTCAAGAATCTGGACATTTAGTTCAACAACTTGTGGTGTCCTTAATAGAATGACAAGATTCAGTGGAATGTTAAGAGAGTATTAATTCTTATTTAGACTGGTAAACTTTTGTTAATGTTTGTGTTTTCAATTAATCGCGAAGGTATAGCCCAGCACTCCGCATTTTCTAATAGTACAGCTGTCTGTATGTTGGTATGGTCTATAAGCAGGATGAATGTGAACGTGCTGTTTACTCGTGCAATCTATTGTAGTTACTGCTGCATATTGCTGTGGGCCTCAGCCAAACAAAACACGAAGGAGTGCTTTTCTCCATTTGTTTGTAACTACTACAGCCAGATTAAGAACACCACATGGGCATGATCAATGTTGGTGTTTACAAAATAACTATTGTTTTATAGTCTTTTCTGTCTTCTATAAAAATATTGTATTCTTCAAACTCCAAGTTGTTACGAAGGCGGTATCTAAGTTCTTGTGATATTTTGTGAACAGACCAATACAGAAAGAATTAGATTCTCCAGTGAAATGCAATTTTCACTCATTTTCAATTGTTTAGGAGATCTGGTGCATTTATGACACATATATAATTCCTAACATCAGTAATTAGTACAATAAGTAGTTGTTCTATGGTAAAATGCCCCTTTAACATAATTTAAAGCAGAACCAACTTCCACTAGTTGATCTATCCACTAGTTACCCTCCATCCTAAAAAATGAATCCGCAGTTACAGCCCAAAAATAAACAAGCTCTCAAGCAATGATTACTTCTATTGATTTTTAGCTAAAGTTTGCTCAAGACTATAATGGCTATTGGAAGAAAATGAAACTATGGACTACAGTTTCTCTTAGCACATACATTTCTTAAGAGGTTCAAGTGTAAGGAATCATTTAATGGAAAGATTATAAAAATAACAGTGTTGACTGGGCTTACAAGTGTCTAATATCATGTCCTGGCATGTCATATAAATGGTCTTTTATGTAGTGCTTCGCTGGTGTTGAAGGTTGTATAGCCGATGTAGCACTCTTTGAAAACCCATAAATTATATACTCTCACAATGCACATGCCGAATTTCCACCTGACTGAAGGCACGTTTGTCATTGTTGTTTTTCCATGTAGTCTTTAAAGATGCAGTGAAAATTAACTTGGCTGGGATGACCGCAGCCTTGAGAGGATTGTCAATCAAAGCTGATTCAAGAACTTGGGGGAGCTCCACAAGGTGTGGACTGAGACTGGAGTCAGTGCATCAAGAGCCACTACGCACAGACGTGTCCAGGAAATGGGCTACAAGCATTCCTAGTGTCAAGCCACTCCTGAACCAGAGACGACGTCAGAAGCGTTTTACCTGGGCGAAGGAGAAAAAGAACTGGACTGTTACTCAGTGGTTCAAAGTCCTCTCTTTAGATGAAAGTAAATTTTGCATTTCATTTGGAAATCAAGGTCCCAGAGTCTGGAGGAAGAGTGGAGAGGCACAGAATCCAAGTTGCTTGAAGTCCAGTGTGACGTTTCCACAGTCAGTGATGGTTTGGGGTGCCATGTCATTTGCTGGTGTTGGTCCACTGTGTTTTATCAAGTCCAGAGTCAATGCAGACATCTACCAAGAGATTTTAGAGTACTTCATGCTTCCATCTGCTGACAAGCTTTATGGAGATGCTGATTTCCTTTTCCAGCATGACTTGGCACCTGCCCACAGTGCCAAAATGAATGGTAACTGGTTTGCTGCCCATGGTGCTTGATTGGCCAGCCAACTCGCCTGACCTGAACCCCATAGAGACTCTATGGGGTATTATCAAGAGGAAAATTAGATACACCAGACCCAACAACACAGATGAGCTGAAGGCCGCTATCAATAGCAACCTGGGCTTCCATAACACCTCAGCTGTGCCACAGGCTGATTGCCTCCATGCCACGCTGCATTGATGCAGTAATTTGTGCAAAAGGAGCCCCGACCTTTTGCACAAATTAGTGCATAAATTTACATACTTAGGAAATAAATTAACATACTTAGGAAATCTTTGCAGGTGTTTTGAGTTAATTAGCTGATTAGAGCTCTTCTCAGGTCGACATTTCTGTATTATAAAACTTTTATTTTAATATTTTGACATACTGGATTTTTGATTTCCATGAACTGTAAGCCGTAATCATCAAGGTTGAAACAAAAAAGGCTTGAAATGTTTCACTTTGTGTAATAGATCTAGAATATATGAAGGTGTCACTTTTTAAATTGAATTACGGGGAAAATGAACTTTTCCATGATATTCTAATTTTTTGAGATGCAACTGTAGTTACTGCCACAGGAACAACGAAAAGTGTCTGGAAGGGTTCTTTGTCAAACAAAGATGATGTGTATAAGTCACTTCCTAAACAAGAAACTGAAAGAGCAGAAGTACAGATTCATCTGGCAGAGGAACAAATCATTCTTAGCCAACTACAGCAAACCAAAACCAGACTTGATATCCACCTCCTAAAAGCAGGGCTTCATAAATCTGGTCTCTCCACAAATGAAGAACACTGAAAGCTCCTTATTTTGTTAACTATTGGACATTTAGCCTTTTTATGATTTACAGCAAATGTTCAAAATATCCACAATGTATTTGCGAATAATGTACATATGTTTGCTCTAGTGGTTTGGGGTCAGATGAGGGGGGACTGTTTATTAAAAGAAATTGAAAATAGAAGTGGACGTTTGTATTGTTTTATTTTGCTGTTTTCTGTGTCTTTAAATAAAAACGCTTAAAGTTACCCCACGCTAGCTATTCTACCTATTGTTCTTTACATAGCTAGTAGCCTACATTGTGATATGTAGCCCCATTTAGAGCACTGGTAATTCTGATTTGGAAATCTTGAAACATTTGTATATGAATGAGGGTGATCCAATCCAATAATGCTTTGAAAAACTGGCACAAAAGTAAGATCCTGGTTAACATAACATGGGATTCCCAAATCCGGATCATTCTGATCCAGATTAAACTATTTTCAGTGAGCTGCTAAAAGAAAGTATATGGGTCAATTTTTTTTATGTGGTGCCTTTTGCATCCATGGTACAAATCATGTAGTCTTTTGTCTATATTTGGACAAATACTAATTCCATTTGGTTTTTCATGTATGGTCAATTGTTATTATGAAAACAATGATTTGGGCTTCTAAGTGTATTTTTGATTATATTAAAAGCATTGGTTAAAGGGGTAAATGGAATTTTGCCATGTCCCCAGTGCTGTTCATTCAACTTTGATAAATAAAGAACGAATAAATGCATATATATTTCCAAAGATTTCATTGTCATTTCATTTTCCCGGTCAAAATATGTTTAATGAAATGTTGTTTTCATCAAATGTTAACATTTTGTGCAAAATAAGGTTTTATGATTGTCCCGGGCAGTCACTGTCCATCCTGTTGAGCTGCATTTAAGTCCCTTTAAGAAACAAGAAACCAGGCAAGCCTAGTTCAGCCGGCCCGCAATAGAAAGTGTTGCCCTCTCGAGAATCGAACCCAGGTCGACCACGTGGAAGGCGATTTTGTTAACCACTACACCATGAACAAATCCTCATTGGCCACTGGCTGTTTTAAAAGTTATACAGTTAAATTGACTAACTTTCTTACTAAGTTTACCTCCACCACAAATAGCGTCTATGTATGCTGTTTGCCACTGGCCGTTTTAACAGCGTATTAGCCAGTAATAAGCTTTACCGGTATCTACTAACTTACTGGAATAGTCATAAGAATTGAGCAATTGCTGGCGAGTCTGCAAAAGCTATTTCATTTCATGGCATAAGAACATATTTTTTCCTTTCATGGCAAAACAACATACTTTTTTCTTTCATTCATGAATGACATTGATACAATAACTATCAATAAAGGTGATGATAACTAACTTTTTCATCAAGTGAAAAGACGAGAGAATCGTGGAATCTACCAGAAATAATAAATGTTGTTGCTCTCAATAGATTCAAACTCAGGTCTTTCACATGAGAGGCACTGTCTTTAACCATAACGCCACAGCATTACACGTTTCAGCAGTTTCCATTCAAGATTGTGTTAAACTGACTAACGTTTCTTATTAAGTGTACCTCCACCATAGCGTCTATGAACTGTATGGCTTTTGCCACTGGCCGTTTTAACAGCTTATTAGCCAGTAATAGGCTTACTAGTATCTACTCACTTCCTAGGAATAATCATAAGAATTGAGCAATATCTAGCGAGACTGAAGATGAACTTTTCCATGCAAGAAACAGTCGCAATATAACCGTATACAGTTTCAGTTAAGGCTTACTATAACGTAACTACTGTAAGTTGTAGCCAGCAAATGTGTTGGTCTATCCTGACCCAAAACGCATGCACAGATGTCACTCACTCACTCAGAGACATTTGCTCTTGGCAGGCTCCGCTTACACGGTCCGGCAAAAAAGCATATTCCCCAATGACATCAATCTCATGAGGTGACATCACATCAGTGGAGGGAAATTCAACTATGGTATGCTGTGTGATTTTCTACTTCACTTACTATCTGATTTTTATGTTTTTATTAAGTGAGTTTGATTTGTTTGAACATGATGTGTCCACCCTGTTAGGCATAAATATAGAGGAGATGATGATTTAGATCAAAATGTTCATTCTGCTAGCCTTATTCAACTAACAGGGTGGACACCAACCTAACAGGTTGGAAATGCACACTTCTCAAAAAAATTAAGGAAACATTTAAATCACACATCGGGTCTCAATGAACAAAATATATTAAAGACCAAAATCTTTACTGTACATTTTGTAATTCGTTGAGAACAAAATAACATAACAACAGTCAATGGAAATTAGGGATGTGCATTGGACAATATTTTATTATTCGAATAGTATGTTATTATTCAAATATTATTCGGTTAACCGAAATGCATGTATTTAAGAACTACCGATACAACATGAGTGCTACTGCATGACACGCGAAGGAGTGGGTGTTGTTCTCATGTAACATCGGCTCAATGACCGTTTGTGTGAGAAAAGAGCGACCGCGCGTATGGAGGAAACCGTGTGGTTGACACGCAAAACTCCTTGAAGACAATATTTATCAACACATGACATTGAGTCTATTGGATGGAGGAGTCTAGAGAAGCTATCCAACTATATGCTATTTGCTTAACTCACCGTTTTCTGAACATTCAACCGCATTTTCTGCACTCTCAACCGAACTTTACGTAGCGTTTTGTGGCCAAATATTTTTTCCGGAGGTAACATTAATTCAGCGAATAATATTCCATCTTCCCTTGAATTAGTTGACTTCCATCTACTTGCTAGCAGCAGTCTATGCAGTATATATTGCGTCATACTGACTGACTGGACCCCACCACACTACTACCGCTTTGATTGACGATTGTAAACAAAAGACACGTGTGAAGTATCGCATGTTATAAAAACGACTTAAAAACATATACTTTTTAAAAAATGTGATGGTATATTGTCATATGTAAAAAAAAATATGTATTAGAATTTTTATAGTTTTTAGAAAAATAATATTCAGGTCTATTTATTTCAACAACAAAAAAACTATATATACGTAAAAAAAATGGGGGCAAAATTTACTACACACACAAGTACTCGAATACTAAATTAATTTCGGGTAATATTCAACTATCCGTGCCCATCCCTAATGGAAACCAAAATCACCAACCGATTGAGGGCTGGATTCACACTGAAACTCACACTGAAAATCTAAATAAACAATTGAGTGAATTCAACTTGAGTGAATTTCATCAAGGCAACTCATAATGTGACTCAGTATTGTGTATGGCCCCCACGTGCTTGTATGCACTCCCGACAATGTCCGGGCATGCTACTGATGAGACGGCAGATGGTGTCCTGGGGGATCTCCTCCCCGACCAGGATCAGGGCATCAGTGAGCTCCTGGACAGTTTGTGGCACTACTTGGCGACATCGGATGCACCAATACCGTCCCAGATGTTCTCAATTGGACTCAGGTCTGGGGAACATGAGGGCCAGTCAATGGCGTTGATGCCTTCGTCATCCAGGAATTGCATTCACACTCTGGCCACATGAGGCCGGGTATTGTCCTGCACCAGGAGGAACCCAGGGCCCACTGCACCAGCATATGTTCTGACGATGGGTCTGAGGATTTCATCCCGGTGCCTAACAGCAGTCAGGGTACCGTTGGCTAGAACGTGGAGGTCTGTGCGACCCTCCAAGGATATGCCTCCCTCAACCATCACTCACCCACCGCCAAACTGGTCATGCAGGATGATGTTGCATGCTGCATAACATTCACCACAGCATCTCCAGAGTCTTTCACGTCTATCCCATGTGCTCAGTGTGAACCTGCTCTCATCTGTGAAGAGAATGTGGCACCAATGGCGGAATTCTCAATTCTGATGTTCTCTGGTGAATGCCAATTGAGCTGCACAGTGCTGGGCTTTGAGCACAGGTCCCACTAGAGGACGTCGGGCCCTCATGCCACCCTCATGGAGTCTGTTTCTGACAGTTTGGTCAGAAACATGCACACCAGTAGCTGGACGTCATTCACTCCTCCTGTTCCTCCTCGCACTTAAGAGCAGATATCGGTTTTGCTGCTGGGTTGGTGCCTTTCTACGGTGCCCGTGTAACGGCCCGTCTCCTGGTATCTCCTCCATGCTCTTGAGACTGTACTGGGAGACACAGCAAGCCTTCTTGTGACTGCACTTATGGATGTGCCATCCTGGAGGAGCTGGACTACCTGTGCAACCTGAATGGGCTGCAGGTTCTGCCTCATGCTACCAGTAGTGACAAGGACACTAGCAAAATGCTAAACTAGAGACGAAACTGACAGGAAGGATAAGGAGAAAGCAGTTGTCTGTGGCCACCACCTGCAAAACCATTCCCTTTTTTGGGAGTTGTCTTGCTGTTGCCTCTCCAGTCTACCGTTTGTCACTTTTGTTTGCACCAAACCAGGTGACATTGATTCACAATTGCTTATGCTTCCTAACTGGACAGATTGATATCCCTGAAGTTTAATTGACTTGGTGTTATACTGTGATGATTACGTGTTCCCTTAATTATTTTGAGCAATGCATATAGTAATGTTGACTTATAACAATATTTGTTGCCCTATGCAGTTTTTCACCTATATGCATTCAACAGTGAAAATCTTTGATAGTTTTTTGAATTTTTTTTGATAATTATCGTTGCCGTCGTTGAATCCAGGCAGCTGGCACACAACATCATCACTGTTGTAAAACATCCTAGGGGAAACACTGATATGTGTATATTATGTTGTATATCATTATGTAGAGGATATAGTTACAGTGCCTGGCCCCCAAAAAGTTGCACACTCTTTGGACCGCCTTTAGCTTTGATTACAGCACACATTCTCCTTGACATTGTTTTGACAACCTTATGCAACGTCACAACATTTATTTCCGTGCAGGGTTGCATTAATTTTTGGCCAAGATCTTGTATTGACAATGGGAGAGTTGAACCATTCCATAAAGTTATCTCCAGCGGATCCCAAAGACTTTCAATGGGGCTATGTTCAGGACTCTGTGGTTGCCAATTCATGTGTGAAAATGAATCCTCATGTTCCCTAAACCACTCTCGCACAATTTGAGCCCAATGAATCCTGGAATTGTCGTCCTGGAATATGCCTGTGCCATCAGGGCAGAAAAAATACATTGATGGGATAACCTGGTCATTGAGTACTTTCAGGTACTCAGCTGACTTAATTGTATTGCCACATAACGTTGCTGAGCCTAGACCTGACCGATTGAAGCAACCCCAGATCATAACACTGCCTCCAGAGGCTGGTACAGTGGGCACTGTGCATGATGGGTGCATTGCTTTATACACTTCCCTTCTTACCCTGATGCACCCATCGATCTAAGATAGGATACATCTGGACTCATCAGACCACATGACCCTTTTCCAGTAATTTCAGCAATGTTTTCTTTGCTTCATGCAGGCTAATATTTTCACCCTTCTGAAACACAGTAACATCTTTTCCATGACCACAGGATACGTCTTCTGACCTGGTTGTTTATAAATGAGAAGTGAATAAATTAGAAATGTTTTGTCCACCCTGTTATGCTACTGTCCACCCTGTTATGTTGGTATTTTTCTGTCATATTTAAATTTAATTACCAAATATCAAGTGTATATTTGTAGTTACACAAAGATATGGAAGGAGTTGTATACATGCTAGAAACATTGAGTAATTGTTATCATAATTCACTGACATAATTGACTCTCATAATTCACTTTTCATAATTCACTTTTCTTAAGAAAAAGAGTGAATCATAATTCACTTTTCTTAAGAAAAAAAGTGGAAGAATTTGTCTCGTTCTCATAATGTGCATAATTGTTTTTGTTCAATATATGTTGTTAAAAATAATTTTATTGTAAATAGAAATATCTGATCAGATTGAGGGATTTCCATAAAAAAAGTTATTTTAATAGCCATCATGCACCGAAAACACATTTAAACAATTATGTCTATGTCCTTAACAGGGTGAACAGATCCTGGGTGCCACATATTGTTAATATATCTAAATATGATATGATTTAGGTGCCTGAGCTCGACCAATATGTTTTTCAGCAAGTTAGATATGTCCTTTATATAACAGAACATTAAAATATAGCTAAATCAACTATTTATTTATCCCAGGTTATAAAGTCCAAAAGGCACCCTATAAAGATTCCCTATGCTTGTAGTCATATGCTTGTTTTGCTTAATCTAAGCATTTTTAAAATTGGTCATTGAGTGTTTATTGCTATGTCTGATTTTCTTTTTCAAGTACCTCATTACCATCTCCCCACAGCCAGCTAAGCCCCCCCCCCCTCCCAATCCTGAGATGTTATACATTTACAGAGAGTTGGTCCAAAGATGTTTGCTTTGAGTATGTTAGAATAAGTTAGTAAATTTGTTTGGAGATGTACTCTTATTGACAGGTTGGTGAGATTTCTTGCACAGGGGCTCATGTATATGATGCTGAATTCATTTTTAAGAACACTTCCTCACTGTTATTTCTGTAGTACCCCAAATAGACATCCAAGATTGAAAAACGAGTTACGGTTGGGTTGTGAACCCAGTCTAGTGTGGGTGGACAAACCTTCTCACCTAAGTAATGTCTGTTGGACAGAGTGTTTGCTAATATCTTTGGTCTGGATTGAGAAGAGAAATGTGTCTCATTTGGATCTATCCTATTTCTATATATAACTGTAACAATCTTTGTAGGTGGAAGTGCCCCCTTGCAATTTATTTAAGTTGTGTAATTTGGGCGAAAGAAGGTTACCGAAATTCCTAATAAAGTTAAAAAAAAGAACTCATCTGGACCAGGGTTCTTGACACTCTAAAAGGTTTGGATTGTTTATTGCACTTCTACAAAAGAGATGTTTGCATTTAAAATATTCTGTATTTCTCTAGGGAATACATAGAATACAGAGACTGACATTTAATTAAAGTATTCCATTTCAAAAAGGAGTGTCATTATAAGGTATAAGTGCAAATGCAGTACTGCAACCATAATGAAATGTATTCAGATTTCATCCCAAGTTTGATGAAAACCCAGAGAATAACATTGGCCCTTAAAAAACAAAAACAGTTCTAGCATTCACAAAATGTAACATGTGTGCAGACAAACACACAGTAATAAAAAAGTAATAGACCCCACTGATGTTTTTGTGACCCACACTGACTTGAGGTTGTTGGCATGACTGATTAACTGAAAATCTTAGAGTTATCTGAGGTCTGTAATTTCCATTGGATGAATCCTGGTTTTTGTGTTTTAACATGGGATGACATAGACAGTGGTAGCACCAACATGCATGCAATCTTAACAATCAGCAGATAACCCCTTAACAAAGGTCTGAGTCATGACCATATGAGGCATATAATGGAACTAGAACTGAAAGATCAATGCTATGGTTTCTCAGTCATTCAAAACATGTTGCAGGGGTACAAATGTTGGCAAAGGAAAAACATTTAACTATGTTAAACTATATGTATCATGTTTTCCAAAATTTGGTGGGAAACTGCTTCAACATTTTTATCAATTAGCTGCATTCTTTTGGACACAGATGTCTCGCTATATCAAAAAGAAGGCTGGGATTGCTGTGATGGTAAATATCTTAGATGTCCTGTCCATGTGGAACATATGCCAGCGCCAGCATTAACAACTGTGTTATCTCCTGAACAGACCCCTCTGACTGTTCTTCAGTATAGCTCTCAGCATGTGGATTGGGTGACAAAGTCAAGCATCTAGCCATCTGTTCTGGCTTATTATCTGCCGTGGCAGGCCAATAACCCAGCATTCAACAGCAGATGTATGGATGGGCCACTAGGCCCGGGGAAATGTCATCTCACTTGCTCCAAGTGTGAATTGTTACAGAACAGATGAAAAAAGGTCCTAGGGGAATTTCTTTTTCTTTAGATAGTGATAACAATCCTTTTTTGTCGGTAGGTCGTTTGTAGACACTTCATTAACCTCAGTTACAAATACTTAAACGGTGTATAGTGATTCTGTGCATCAAAATGTTTTTTCTTATTAAACCCATTAAAGTGTCTGTACAGTTTAGCAAAAAGGCGGTGCTGTATCATGAATTGTCACTGGTAATTGCTGTTGCTCTACTAAACTGCCTTTCAAGCTTTATTGCTTTAAAAATGTTTACAACAAATTCAAATAACAAAGAACTTCATCTCTTAAGTAAAATGTTAGTTTTATGAGTAAATACATTGCAATTCTTCCACTAGCAGTTATAGCCAGAAAAAATCTTGTTACTTCTTTGTCATTTTGCTAGAGAGGTAACCCAGTTGTTACATAATTTTGCAGAGTATGACCGGTTGTTTGCTCTACACAAAATACTGTAATATTACAGGCTATACGGAATTATTTGTAATGTAGGTAAACATCCAAACAATCAGTTGTATATATAGTTTTATCATTTATTATTGTTACCTTCAATACTGATCTTTTTTTTACTAAGCAAATTAAAAGTAGCCTTTAATAATTTTTATTTTCTGTGTTGTTTTACACTTTATATTAGATTTTGTCATGGTTGTAGCAAACTGCTTGTGCATTTGTACCTAAACAATCAAGTTAAATGAAATAATAAATACAGTATAACAACAAAAAGAAAGTCCACACAAGTACAGAATACCAATCTACACATACAATCAAAAATACAAAATCCAGGTAACAGAATATAAATGAAAAATGACCAGTGTCTACCGTGAATATTCTAAACATGTTTCAGCAGTGTGAACTGAATACTTGCGTGCATGTGAATAAGTTCAAGTTGTGCGTACATTGAGTAGGAGAATGAGAGTGTGAGTGAGAGAAACTGTGAGTATCCAATTCACGTTTAGTATACATACGTTTGCTGGAATGTAAATTTGTGTGGGCTAATGTGCAGATCAGAGTGCAGGGGAGATGGGCGGTTAGTTTATCAGTCTGAAGCCCTGGTGGAAGAAGCTTTCTTCTTTGTAAGATTGTGACCCTCTTTACTGCAACGCCTTCAATGTGTAGGGGCGTGTGCTTTCTCTTCTGTTTCCTTTTGATGCTGAGAAAGAGTTTTTTTTTTACTTGGCACCACTGCACTGGATCTCTGACCTCTTCCCTGCTGGCTGACTCAACGTAGGAGATCAGGCCTACTGCTGTTGTAATCAAAAATGCAGTGCTCTATCATGATGATTGAGTAGGAGTCAAACTTGGTCACACATTCATTAGTATTGAATGGGGCTGACCATGTTTAGGGTCAGTACAGAGGAGGTGACGTTGCCTTCCCTCCACAACTGTGGTCAAAGGGAGTCAAATGTCCATGTTGTTATGAAAGCCAAGCTAGAAGACAAAAAACATTCTCACAAAAGTTTTCCTTTTATATGGGAAGGATAGAGGGGTATGCAGTGCACTCATTCATGGCTTGGTTGGGGTGGTGTCTAAATTGCCTGGGTCCTGGGTGGTTAGTATTATTGAGGTGATGTGGTCCTTCCCAAGCCTCTCTAAAAAGGTAGTCATTTAGCTTGGTCACACTGGAATGTATGGGCACTAGAACAACAACGGACATGTAGAAGCAATTGGGGACAAATGACTGGGAAAAGGAGAAGTTAAATATGAATGTGAACACTCCAGCTAGATCTGCAAATTCTCTGACTAGGGATGCTGTCCAGCCCTACAGCCTTGCACGCAGGGTCCTGAAATTAACACCCGGCAAGCGCAAAATGTGGGTAGATTTTCCGTTTGCAGGTAAATCTCAGAAGGCTGTCTGCCACACTGGCGGGTAAATGTTTGTACCAAAATAGTAATGTAATAAGATGTCTGGCATGATGGTTTGGAGGAAATTACTCATGTTTGCATTACATTGAAATCCACCCTTCGGTAAGAAAAAATGCAGGCATTTTTCAAGGAATACAGTGCTAAGGCGAGAAGTTGGCCGTCCGATTGCCAATCCGGTCTTAAACTCATTCTTCGAATCTTGGCCAGAAATGTCTGGTAGCTACTAGCTTGCTCCATAGTAAGATAATAGTTTCTGTACTGACAGTGAAACGGTAAGGATATTTGAAGCAATAGAAATCACATTTCATTTCAGTTTTGTGAATAATTAAACAGGTAGCTAGATAATGGGTTCATGCTTTGCCTGTAAAACCATGGAAAAAGGCAAAACAGCTTAATTCTTCACCTCTCAGAGTAAGATGCCACGAATGGAAACTACATAAGCAAGGTAATCACAAAGCCTCACTGACAATTTTTTTTTAAATATGTCCCATAATGTTCTCAGGCGATTTTCGGCCGGATTTTATGACTTGACATTTTGGGTCCTATATTCATTTCTGTTACAGGTATCATGAAGTATTGTATATTTATGTAATCACTACACTCTCAGCTACAATATAAACACATAAAAACAGACTTCTGGGACATTATTTAGAAAATTCATGTGAAAATTCAAATGCAAAAACAATATTCTACGGAGAACATTTCTGCGATATGGTATGATAAAATTTTATAGAAACCATAATGAAGTTTAATTTCAATGGCTTTTTCTGATACTACCATCTCTTTACTGTCATATTACAGAGTTTTTGGCTGTAACTAATGAATAAAATTAATATTACAATGTAAAAAATATGGGTTCCCCCCAATAATTGGGGTTCTCCACCCTTTATATCAAACCACATTTGATAGATGCTCACTTCGTTCTTTTTTAATGTAATTACACCAAATGGCCACCAGATGGGACAGTTTTTAGAATTTCAGGAAATTAGCTTTAAAATAACAAACATATCCTTGGAGAATCTGTAGAATTTCAAGAAATTGTTTTAAAATATTAAGATAGGGAGGGGCCTCTAAAATTATTACATGAGGGAGCCAACGTTGCCTATCGCTGTGTCTAGCCACGCCCCCCTGACACACCCCTGACCAAACCCACCACCTAAGCCCCTTTGATCCAGAAAAAACCCTGATTTCCTTCATTTTTTAGCTCAAACAGAGTATGTTCAGATAAGGTGACAAATTATATAGTGAAGATTGTAAATCTGCGCTAAAGAATCTATAAATAGTTTTATAGATTGTTTTTATTCCACGTGAATTGTTCCAGTAGGATAACGTCACAAAAAACAACAGGCGATCTAATAAATACAAAGGATAAGATGTTTGAATAATTCTAGCCTACATTTTTGTGTTTCCTTTTGAGATTTTCACTTTTTTCATTGTTTTGGGGTTATTTTGAAGCATTTTAAATGAAGAGCCGTTAGGGAGCCAACAGATCTGGCTCTTTCAGGTGAAAGGAGCCAGAAGAGCCATCTCACCAAAAAGACTCGGAATGCACATCACTACTAGCGACCGTTCATTAAATTGCTGTTATTTGGTGATATTTAACCAGAGTAAGCCAACCTTTGAAACAAAAATCAACTGACGAAAAGGAGGACAAATCACATGAAAAAAAGAATGTTTTGCGAGAAATAGAGGTTTGGAGATAGAGTTTCAAGAGGCTAACTACAGTATGATGCTGAGGCAGTGGTGATGAGTTGTTCCGTGTGACACATAAAGGCAATTTATTATTTTGGCAGGTAAAAAATATTCTTGGCTGGTGGATTTTTTCATCTACCAGTCCCCTTGGAAAGTGAGCCAAAAAGTTAATTTCAGACACTGCTTGCAATTGTTAACATGCTGTAAAATCCTCATGGTGTCCACAGAGAATGTGGGTCCAGTGTTCACATTAACCCTAGGGGCTCTCACTGGGAGCTAGGGGTTATTTTTCACTAAACGGCCAAGGTGTTTAACTTATCTGGGAGTGAGGTATCTGTCACAGCTGGTTTCCCCATATTATCTGTTATTTTCCAAAGTCCTTGCCATATTCGTTTCATGCCTGACCCACTGAGTTGTGAATATAATTTGACTTATACTGACCTTTTGTCTCTTTGATTGCTTTTCAGTGGTCATAGGTCCATGACAATTGCAGCCATTTTGACATTACTTTTCCAACAAATTATATTTGTCAATGCTTGCCACCTTCCAAAATGAATTCCAATATGGTTTTAAGCTCAGTGATTGGAAGTACTTTTCTTGCTTCTTTTTCTGTTTTTGATTTAAGTCCAAGAGTCAATGATGGTGATACATCTTCTAAATGTCTAAAATGTCAAATATACGTCTGACATTGTTGTGAGTAATCCCTGATATGATGCCAAAAAAAACATTTTTAGAAAATAATGTTGAGACCTAATATGATGGGACATTTTTATGAAGAAAAAAATACTGCAATGTTGGCTTGGAGCTATAAAAAATGGGGTCCGTGTTAGTAGGTGCCAACTTGTAAAATAAATATCTCTGATATGAAACTTCAGATCTGAAAGCATGTATATTTAGCAGTTCGTTTTTTGAACATACGGTGTACTCAGCTTGTCCAATAAATCAAAACAAATGCTTTCACACCTGTGCTTTCATCTATTCACACATTGCAATAAGAGTTTCACATTGACACACTGTCACTTCGCAATGAAATTACAGCAGACAGGAGGAGAAACAAATATTTCTTACTCGTTAGCCAGAAACTGAATATGTTGTTTCTGTATTTAGGTGCTGCATTTTTAATTGCATTCTCTGTGCTCCTGATATCAGTGGTATTTGGGTTGCATCCTGCTCTAAAACAACAAATAGGCCCTGGTCAAAATTAATATACTACGAAGACTGTCTACCCTGGATTCCTATTCTGCAATATCAGTCTATCAAAGGTATTTTTATGAAGCACCTTCTACCTCAGTAGTTGTACCAAAGTGCTCTTACATATCTCAGTCTAAAATATCAAAGAGCAAGCAATACCGATTACATTCAAAACACAGTGGCTAGAAAAAAAGAATCCTTGAAATGCAGGAACCTTGTAAGAAACTTCACAGGAGCTATTTAGGCCAGATCATTCTTCAAGATTTTTATACTTCCATACATGACCAGCAGGTAAAAGAAAATCACAGTGTTTGCAACATGTCCACATAACAGCAGTTCATGTTAATGTCAGAGAGAGATAAAGAGGTACAGAGAGAGATAAAGTGGTAGAGAGAGGTACAGTGGGTAGACAGTGTGAGACTGTTAGCCAACTAATGGGCACCTCTCTACCGCTATCATCTCTTTTAGATATTAATGGCCATTCATACAATTTTAAAACACAAGGAACATCTTATTTGACCGAAAATAGCACTGCAGAGAATAAGAACATTATCATTTTCAGTCTAAGTCTTCCAATTACAATAATATGAGCTCCAGGAGTCCAGCCAATATGGAGAGCACATGGTGTTTGCGCAATTAACAGCAGCCCCACGTGATGACAATCCTCTCCTCTTTACCTCGTTGCTTTACTTGGTGCTATTGTTCGAGCCAGAGCCAAATGAAAACATGCTGGGTTTTCTTTGTCAGTGTATCGCAGATTACATTCTCTAATTTTCTATTATACTGGTAACCCCATTCAAAGACGTCATGGCGACAGCTAGTCTTCCTGTGCGGCGACAACGTCTTCCCGCTGCATCCAGTAAATCACATTAACACCCAACCTGCCTGTTTGACAGACCAAACCAAAGTGTATTATATAAAAAAAAGATTAGGATTTTATGAGACAAAAAAGCTTGAAACATTTGTGCTGAGTCGTCATTCATAGGAAGATAACAATCAAATAGAGTGAGACTAGTGTTTTGAGTTCTGTTCAAGGCTTTTCTGAGAACTTGGTCTTTCAACGCGTTCTACCTGCGGGTGGTAAAGAAGCAGTGTTACAAAAAGAACGCTTAATGGCAATGCTTTTATTGTTGTCCAGGATAATGCAGAGAAAGCACATAAAATTACAGGTTATGGTTGCCAACAAACTTTTTGAAGTACAGAATAAAAAATAAAAAGAAAGCACTTTGGGAAAGGATACGGTCATACATGTTTTGTCAGTGGAATGTTTTTTTTGTCATTTAGTTTTTTCAATGGTCCCTGACAGGGTGTACACTGAAAGATTTTACAAGAGAAAGGTGGTGTGCCATATTGTAAACATGTTCACACTGCACTATAGTATACTGCCTGCAAAGTGTACTGTAGAGCAGTGACTCACTAATTGTTTTGTGGAGAAAACTACATCTTTCTGAATTCAAACAAGTGATAGTAGGTAGAAAGTAAATGCTCAATCACAGAATTTTTTATATGTGCTTTTTGGCAGCTCTTATCATTTCACAAAGGATATGAGCCATATGGAATTACTAAAAATGAAAATGATGAGAATGTTGTTCTGTAATATGTAATTGCAACATTGACTGTAAATATAGGTTGTTATTGGTGACTGAAACAACCTGGTTCGATTTGGGTCCCGAGGCAAAAACAGTTGAAAACCACTGCTTTAGAGGGAATTGTCATGGCTCAGACATCTCAACACTTCATGAATCAAACATCAATTATTATAATACCAAAATACTTTCATTACCAGAGTCCAAACATTTATTTTGATCTTCATAAACCTACTACAGGTACATATAAATCCCTCTAGTGTATTTTATTATACTATTTTCAGTATTGTATCACCAGAGAGGAATATTAGACAGCGATTGCTATAAAGACATCAAATAATCCAACATTTACATTTTTTTAAGAATATTTACAATCCTGTAAAACACATTTCAACACACGTCTGTGCCATATTACCAGTATATATATACAAGAAAACAACACCAGCAAAGCAAAAGAAAACAATACATGTATGAATAGTTTGATTCCTTTTTTGTCTTCTTAACCACTTGATCAGCCATCTTGTTTTGACAGTTGCTGAGGGTCTTTTTAATGAATGTATGTGTAATGGTGAATGTTATTACTCTTCAGGTTTCGGCAAGGCATTTCTGTCCTTCCTCAATCCAATTCACTGGATTAGTTCAACAAGGTCCAGGGGTCATCAGGCGGACCTATATGAAATACTCCTTTTGGTTTTCACTTAGAATGTTCTGTGAGGTGGGTTCACTGTGGAAAGGGTATTCAGGACTGTCAACCTCTGGTTTAATATCCCTTGGTTCTTGGATGTGGAAAGTCTCTTTCCGTCGATACAGAAACCTAGCCATTATTGCCAACGCGGACAGGATCACAAATATCAACACGGCAATCACACCTGCAGAGGCATATACAAAATTGAGTTAGAGAACAACAAAAGGATGCTTATTTGACATTAATTCACATGAACTATCCCTAATGTATTTACAAGAAGTTAAATTGAAAGGTAAAAAAAAAAAACACTTACAAGCCTGCTTTTTTCAGAAATTCAGAACAGAACACTGAAGAATTCTAACTAGCAGCCAATTATGTTTTAGAGTATAACTGTGACTTCTGCATGGGTTTCAGATGCAAACAATAAGAAAGCACAGTAGCATTCAGACCTCATCAATGCCTTTCTCAGCTCCATAGACACATTTCAGAGAACTGAAATGAGACTATGGCGTGGGAGCCCTAACAGAAATGATATGCCAACGTATCCTGTGGGTACTTCATTCCTATTACCCAGCCTGTCTGATTTCGGTTGCTAATGTTAGCTCTAAAAGTCATTACACCAGCCTCTGAAAGGCACAGCACAAGTAAATCCAGTTTGAACTCCACCAATGTCCCAGGCATTAATTTCATAAAACCTAGAATAGAAACAGTCCTTGTACACTGTAACACTATGCATGGTGCATGTCATTTTGAAAAGACCATTATCAAAAGAAAAGGATCTCTTATTGGGAACCAGAATAAAGCCAGACTGAATATGATGCTACATTACATTGGTTTTTGAAATGACAAAGTATTAAAAAAAGTTCCTTAATCAGCAAATAATTTATTTAAACATTTAATTAGTTTTAGTGTCCTTTGTGCAGCCAGCCTGTTTAAGGATGACATTCCTGCAATTGAATGAAAGGGCACTAATCACCTTTGCAAGTATGTTGCAAATGTCACTTCCAAGTTTTGGGCAACCAAAATGCCATATCAGATGGTGAAATATATATTCAGTACCAGCCAAAAGTTTGGACACTGACTCATTCAGGGGTGTTTATTTGTACTTTTTTCCACATGGCAGAACAATACTGAAGACGTCAAAACTATGAAATAATGGAATCATATATTAACCAAAGAAGTGTTATTCTGATAAAACTAATATGAATAAATGTATAGTTTATATTCTTCAACGTATCCACGCTTTGCCTTGGTGACAGCTTTGCACACTCTTTGCATTCTCTCCAGCAGGAATACTTTTCCAAAACGAGTTCCCACAAATGCTGTGCACATATGGCTGCTTTTCCTTCATTCTGCGGACCAACTCATCCTAAACCATCTCAATTGGGTTGAAGTCAGGCGATTGTGGAGCTCAGGTCATTTGATGCAGCACTCCATCACGTTTCATCTTGGTCAAATAGCCCTTACACAGCTTAGAGGTGTGTTTTTGGTCATGGTCCTGTGGAAAATCAAATATTGTCCCACTAAGTGCAAACCAGATGGGATGGCTTATCACTGCAGAATGCTATGACACAGCGGTTGGACTCATTTGGACGCATCAAACCAGGGACAAATTTCCACTTGTCTAATGTCCATTCCTCGTGTTTCTTTGCCACAAAACTGTTCTTATTATTAAAGTAGTCTTTTAGTAGGGGTTTCTTTGCAGCAATTCGACCATTAAGGGCGTGATTCACACCAATGATTCCACTACGTTCATTTTACCGTGGTGCCACACCATGGCAAAATATTTTCCGCCACGTCAAGAATAACAATAACAATCAAAACGTTTTGTTGGACAAATGACACTGATTCAGGGTACAGCACTGTTCTTAAGGATATGTAGCTTGTTGTGCTATTGAGAACTGCATGCAATTTGAGAAACACACATTGCGCTGTCATAGTAGTTGGACCCACCAATACTCTCTATGCAGACAAGCTGCACAAGTAGCCCAGGCGTTCTCACCGCCTCCTGAGAACTCCCCCCTGTCAGTACCACGTGCAAAACAACACTCGTTCTCATCGTGCATGAAACAACGTTTTCAGAGTGTATGTCTCTTTAGCAGCAAGGAGATAAGGAGATCACGCCAGTTACCAGAGGAATGCACGTTAAAGTTACGAGTCGTTTGTCTGAAACACAAATGATTCTCACTTCATTTATATGTAGCTATCACTATTGCTGCCACAATTGTATCCCCAGTTTATATTGAGGTATATTGAGAAACACAGATGTTAGGCAAAGCAAGGTTTGCTAGCTAAGAGTACTATTTTGCCATGCCACATGTAGAGTAGGTAGTTGTTCACCTAATGTTAAGTGCAACTCATTTTCGATGTGACGATATTTTTTTCAGATTTGTTTGTTGAAATATTTGAAGCAGTTGCAGCAAAAGAGAAAGGGGAGCAGGGATAAAAGTGTCAGGTAACTTTAGTTGAACTGATGTCTGTCTAAATTAAATTATGTATTTACTTGAACCTGAATAACCTTATTAATTAGGAGAAAATGAGTAGTACCATCTTTAAAAGGTTATGCTCTGTTTTTTTGCCGGACCGTGTAAGCGGAGCCGGCTAAGAAGAGCGAATGTCACTGAGTGAGTGAGTGAGTGAGTGAGTGAGTGAGTGAGTGAGTGAGTGAGTGAGTGAGTGAGTGAGTGAGTGAGTGAGTGAGTGAGTGAGTGAGTGAGTGA